>CAUYON010132445.1:0-24456 GCA_963573935.1 Arctocebus calabarensis
GGGCAGGGGGTGAACTGAAGTATCAAGGTGGCAAGGAAAACATTTATAACACCAATCACATTAAGAGCAAATGGGCTAATACATTCGTAGAAGGGCTACCAGACACATAAGCCCACAGATGCGCCCACAGTCACAAACATCGACATACTGACAAAACATAACAAACAAACAGCCAATCACAGAACAACAGCTAAGAAGAAGAAGAAAAAAAAAGAATTCTACAATAAAAATACTTCTTGTAAAATACTTGAGAATAGAGAAGAAGAAAAGTCTCTAACAAATATGATATAAGCACTTTTAGAAGCTATAAGAAGGGAGGGAGAGGAGGGGGAGAGAGAACAAACAAAATTAACATGGGAGAGGAAGAAGAAATGTTCAGTTGAGAGTAGGAGGTAATAAAAATAGCCTAAGAAAAGAAAATGAGATAAAGAATTATTTATTGATAGCGCCTCCAAGAAAACGATATTCAAAAAAAACCCCAAAAAACAATCTCAAAAATATTATTATTCTTATATGTATATAGAGTTGCAGTCCAGCAACAACGATCTGCTGTGAGAGGGGAGCGCGGGAGCAAGGCTCGTGGCAACTGCGGGGGGAGGGGGGAAGGGCTCGCGGTGGCTGCGGATCTCGGGGGCTGCGACGGTGGTGGCAGCAGTGGTGTCACAATTCGCGGGGCGGTGGCATCACGACTCACCGTAGCCGCGGCGCCGGGCGACTGCACCGCCACTCGCAGCAGCAGTGGCAGAGGTTGCTATGGTCGCTGCTCACAAAGGCCCTGATTGCTGGAGGGATGGGGGCTCCGCGGGGCTGTTGGTGGGACCTTGAACTTCAGTTATTCTCCAGCTGAAGTGCTCGGGGGCCCTCTTCGCCAACTTCCACAGCTCAAAGTGTCTTTTTCGCACCTCTCAGGCTTCACCAGGGTCCCCGCCTAGTGTAAGGCTGAGCGGTCACTCACTCTCTCTCTCTCTCTCAATGATCTGGGGGAAAGGTGCTCACCATTTTGGACATTCCAATGTGTCTGTCCAGCAGAGTCCGGTCCCCTCGGCTCACACCAGGGCTGCCCGGGTCTCCGTGGTTCCTAGCAGCGCCCCTTTCTGATCGTCAAACTCTGAGATCCACGCTTCAGTGAAATTTTCTCCTATTTGGGCTTGTGGGTTGGGATCTGCTGTCCTCCCTGTGGGAGGGGCTGGCCCCTCTGCCGGGCAGGGGGAAACGGTTTGCAATAGTTTCCACGGTTAAGAGCCATATTTCAAACACGTCAATCCTCCCAATCTCTGTGTCTCACCAGCTGCCTGTCCACTCCAATAGTTCACACGGGGAAAGATACAGAGCTCCCACCCTCTCACCTGCTGACTGGGGAGAGATAGGCTATGGGACCATCTCCACCACCATCTTCCAGCACTCCTCTCCTAGATACCAATTTCTTTATCAGTTATCTATTGCTGTAACACAAAGCATCCCCAAACTCGGTGGCTGAAAATAATCATTTGTGTCTGTGGTTTTGAATATTGGAGCTGGGCTCAGCAGAGGGGAATTTGTGCTGGTCTTTGCTGGACTTACTCTCACCTCTGCAAATCTTTAACACTTAGTTAAGAGGTGTGGGCTCAGTGTCCAAAGCTCAGTGGTTAGGGTGCTGGCCACATACACTGGGGCTGGCAGGTTTGAATCCAGCAAAACAACAAATGACAACTGCAACCAAAAACTAGATGGGCACTGTGGAAGGCACTATAGACCCAGCTACTTGGGAGGCTGAGGCAAGAGAATCACTGCCTACAAAACAACAATGACAACTGCAAAACAACAATGACATGAAATTTCCCTAGAACAAAATATTTGCTTCTCATAATTAAGCCAATTTGTAAGGATTCACAGGAAAGTTAGCAAAGAAGTGACAGTTGTCAGACTTAGGGAGAAGAGTAAAGAACTTCAGTTATTAAAGGTGTTTTTCTTTGGAGTTTCATGTTAAAGTGAAGAGTAAAAATGAAAGAATAAAGCAGACCCAGGAATGTGTCAGTGGCTTCACTTTAAATGGTTAGAAAATAATAATATTAAAACTCTCTGAAACTTGCACACAGGTATACACACATACACACAGAATTGAGAATGAGAAATGGATGGCTGGGGTAAAGGAAGACACTGTAAGTACATAAAATGATAACCAAACTTTATTTTTATACTGAAATTATTTTGGAAGAGGTACTTTTTTCCATGAGAGTAAAAGGATTTCTTTCATAAATTTAAGTAAGGAAAGCATATTTGAAAAGTGTCTTAGATGTTGAAGTTTGTGATTCTAAAGTACAATCTATAATTGGATTACTTTGGCAAAAGTAAATGGGGCCTTTTGGCAGTTAAGACATCATCTTACTTTAGACTGAGAGATACATATGGCAGACTAAACAAAAGGAAAATTCTTGAACTGTTGTGGAAAAGCAAACACTTTTAGAAATATTCAGTATTGACCATAGAGTATTGTTGCAGAAAGATTAGCAAATTTACTAAATTGTAAAATGCTTGGTTTTTTAACCTATATTTTTCTCCTTTTCTTCAAGAATATTTGCTTCTAAGATATGATTTGTAGAAATTCTTCTTTGTTTTCTTTATACTTTTTTATTTAGAAAAATGTTATAACTATAAAAAGTAATAGAAGACTTTACAGAATAGGACCCCTACCTGCACACACTTTGCCTAGGTTCCCCAACTGTTGACAAGTCACATTTGCTTGAAGCATATATACATTTGTCTGTCTGTCTAACTATCTATCTATCTATCTATCTATCATCTGTCTACTTACCTATCTATCTAGCAATCTATCTCACCTAGCATGATGAGTGATTTGAGAATAAATTGTGCACATCTTGACCCTTCATCCTTAAAGGTTTTTTTTTTTTTTTTGAGGCAGAGTTTCATTATATTACCCTTGGTAGAGTGCTGAGGCATCCCAGCTCACAACAACCTCAAACTCTTGGACTCAAGTAATTCTCTTGCTTCAGCTTCCCAAGTAGCTGGGACTGCAGGTGCCCGCCCCAATGCCTGGCTATTTTTTGTTGCAGTTGTCATTGTTGTTTTAGCTGGCCCTGTCTGGGTTTGAACTTGCCAACTTTGGTATATGTGACTGGCACTGTAACCACTGTGCTACATGCACTAAGCCCCGTAAATGTTTTTTTTTCTTTGAGACAGAGTCTCATTCTTTCGCCCTTGGTAGGGTGCTGTGGCATCCTATCTCCCAGCAATCTCAAACTCCTAGTGTCAAGCGAGGAGTCTCTTGTGTCAGCCTCCCAAATAGCCTCCCGAGCAGTAAATACAGGCATATATCACCACACAAGGCTAGTTATTTTTTTATTTTTAGTAGAGGTGGGATCGTGCTCTTCCTCAGGCTGGTCTCAAACTCCTGAGCTTGGGGAATCCACCTGCCTCAGCCTCCCAGAGTACTAGGATGACAGGAAGGTCCCTAAGTGCTTATAATATGTCCTTACAGTCTTACAAATAACAACAGTTCATTATCAAATGCAGGAAATGTAACATTAAATACAACACAATTATCTAATATACAGTCCATATTCAAATTTTTCTAATTATCCCAATAACATCCTTTAGAGAAAAACAAACAAATAAAACAAAAGAATATTTTTTCCTGTTCAGGCACTAATCCAGAATTACATATTGTGTTTAGTCATTGTGTCTTTTTACTTTTCTTTAATCTGGACCAGCTCATCAATCCTTTTGTTTTTCTTCATATTTTGAAAAGAACACGCCAGCTGTTTCATATAACATCCCTAATTTGTGTTTGATTGTTTCCTCCTTGATTAGATGCAGGTTATTCATTTTTGTAAGATATACATGGTGGTGTGTCCTTTTCAGCATGTCACATCATGTGGCATGGGATTCCAGTTTATAACATGATTGGTGATGCTGACTTGACCACTTCCTCAGGAAGTATCTGCTATTGTCTCTACTTTAAAGGTATTGTTCCTTTTGGTAATTAATATGTTAACCAAGAAGAGGTACTTAGATCCTGTTTCCAACTAACTCTAGGCAACAGTTAGCATTTATTGATAATTTTTTTCCAAAATCCATTATTACTGTGTTAGTTGCCAAAGGTTAATATTTAAAAGTTTTGACTAAGCAGAAATTCTTACCAGTGATTATTTTAAAAGGTATAAAACAGGTTATTGTGGCAGAATTAATACATCTGCAGGCAAATAGAGGACAAAATATTATCATAGGCAATTAATGTGGCAAGACAAAAGAACAGAACAGCCCTATTGAAGAACAAAGCTATTGTGAGGAATACTCTGAATTTTTCATCAAGCAGCAGGACGGTAATAAGTTAGGTCTATGAAGTGAAATCTGTGCATTGACCAATTTCCCTTGCATAATCCTCAACTACTTTGCATTTATACACAATCATGTACCGTAATAATCAGGAAATGTTTGGACTGTACAAAAAAAAAAAAGAGCCTTTCACCAAGGATAATAGAAGAGAAAAATGAAAACAAGAGAATCAGGTAAGGCATTTAAGATTAGAAAATGTTTATGTAAAATTTCTAAAGCAATTGATAAATTATACTATTTATATCACTAGTTTTTTTATTCATTTCTGGCTAATTTTATTAATATAACATAGCTTTAGATTATTCTCACTTGCATCTAGTGAATTTAAAAAAGAAGAGCCCTGCAATAAAGTATCTATCTTGTCTTGCAGAATAAAATGTGCATTTTGTGCAACCTTAGATTGAAGGCTTCCTAAGCCTCTCAGAGTGTTAAATCAGACAACCCCCCACTTCTTGCAGGCACAGTTGCTTATTTGTCACTGTGAGTTTGATTTATCTTAAGCAGGAGCTAAAACTGTATTAAAATCTTCTGTTAAGCATGTAAAACTCTGCATATATACAACCAGTAAGTTAAACATCTCTAATGAAACACAGCTGCATTCTCATTGGAAACAAAAATAGGACAGAAAAAGATTCATTTCTGTGAAGGGTGATACGAAAAGTAGGAGAACCAGGTGGCTTCTCTTTACAGAATCGTGCTGAAATATAAGGCAATGAAAATATTTTTAATGAATTGTTGTTTTTTTTTTACAGACCACATAAAGTAACCAGTGAATCTGTGTGTTCAGATGTTGGTCAATGTAGAGATGGGATGAAAAGTCAATGAATTAACTAGTCCCCTCTGCTTTATTCGTTGTTTCATTATATTTTTTTCCTTTTTATTTGCATTTAAATGAGAACAATTCAGAATATAAAGTTGTATAATCTTGATCGTTTTATAATAATTGTTTTCATACAATTTTTTCGGATCTTTTTGTGGCCTCATGATATTTTTGGTTTGTTCCTCATGAATGTTATTTTTTCTTGTAAAAATTTTATTGGTAACTTAAAAATGTTATAGCTACAATTCTTTAGCTTTAAAAATATGTAAACAAAAAGAATGGCCTGTATAAGCCAGAGTCAATTGTAAGATATTTAATTAGATCTAACTAGATATCTTATAAATTTTTGCTCAGATTTATACTAAAATGCACTTGAAAGCAAATAAAGGTAACACTTGATGACTTCATGCTAAGAAACTTAAGCCTAGGTTGGGCATGGTGGCTCATACTTGTAATTCTAGCACTCTGGGAGGTCCAGGCCAATGGGTTTTCTGAACTTAGGAGTTCAACACCAGCCTGAGCAAAAGCAAGACCTTGTCTCTGCTAAAAATAGAAAAATTAACTGGGTGTGGTGGCAGGCCCTGTAGTCTCAGTTATGAAGGAGGCTAAGGCAGGGGATGTCCTGAGCCCTAGAGTTTAAGGTTGCTGTGAGCTAGGCTGATGCCACAGCACTCTACCCAGGACACAGAATGAGACTCTGTCTCAAAACAAAAACAAAAACAAAAACAAAAAAAATCCTTAAGCCTAAATTAAGTCAACTTTATTCAATTGCCCCTTAGTCCTCAGAATTTTGCCTGGTTCAACTGATTATGGTGGAGCACTAAAATTCTAGAATTGATTGATTGATTAATTGATTCTTTCATTCAGAGCATTTATTTAGTGCCTAATACATCAGAAGTATTCAATAAAAGAATAAAGCTTCATTATAATGTTTTATTCTTATATACACTTCCATACACACATATTGCAGCTACGGATTCCACATAGATTAAGAGAATTACACTTTTTTTTTATAATACATACAGTGTGCTTTCATATTTGTTCATACATTTAATAAACATTTGAAGATCTTCCCAGCGCCTGGCACTGAGTCAGACTCCAGCTGTATATCTATGAATAAGGTGAGTGAATTCTCAGCCTCCAAGAAGCTTATTTTTCTGTAAGAGACAGAAAATAATAATGGAACAGGTAACCATGATAATTATATATTTTGATAAGTGACATGAAGGAAAGGTGCCTAGTGTGACTGGTCTTAGAAATTAAGTGCGAGTATGTGTGTGTATGTGACATATGTGAGTTTTCTCTATATAGCGATGGGCATTTGTGTATGTGATATTGTGAATTGGGTAGTTATGGAAGTCATCGCTTGGAGAGTGTGATATAGACCTGAAGAATGAGAAGAAAACAATGACATAAAAAGGCATAGAATGTTGTTCCAGAGCTAATCTTCAGGATTTAAGATGACTCATGATAACTTTAGGTTTGAATAAAACAGAATAGTTTACCTCGTCCTCCTGATGCTGCCAGACCTTACATTACTTGACAAAGTTGCACTAGCCAATACTGGACACAGGGAAGCCTGCTGTTCCTTAAAGCAGAGAAAATTAACAGATCTCTTGCATCTTCACATTTTTCATTTCATCTAAACTCAGTGAAGAGTTTAAATTGAATATAGGTAAGTTGACTAAAAAACTGTAATTCCGAGTTATGAACAGCATATCTGAAAGGAACAACACAGCCAACTCTGGCAGCTCCTATTTTTCAGATTAGAAATTAACTGTTATGCTGTCAGGATGAAATGGTATGTTTTATTATTGAAAAGGCAGCTCTATTAGCTTCTTTGGGCCACAAGGGCCCATTTATTTAATTACTTCTTCCAGGACACTAAGTGCATCTCTAGTGATCAGGCCACATTATTGCACTTTAAAAGGTGAGTGATGAATTTAATTTCAGTGATAGCAATTCCCTCCCTCCCTCCCTCCTTTCCTCCCTTTCTCCCTCCCTCCTCCTTCTCTCTTTCTTTCTTCTTTCCTTCTTTTCTTTTCTTTTCTTTTCTTTCTTTTCTTTCTCTCCCTCCTTCCCTCCTTTCCTCCCTTTCTTACTTCTTTCCTGTCCTCCCTTCTCTTCCCTCTCTCCTTACCTTCTCTCCCTCTCTTTCTTCCTTCCTTCCTTCCTCCTTCCCTCCCCTCTCCTTCTCTCTTTCTCTCTTCTTTCCTTCTTTTCTTCTCTTCGCTTTTCTTTTTTCTTTTCTTTTCTTATCTTTCTCTCCCTCCCTCCCTTTCTTCCTTCCTTCTATAAATAAGGAAATTGGACTAGGGGGTATCCATTTTCTTTTCACTTCTGCTGAAAATGATAGCAGCTTTTTCTGATTACTTTCAATATCATAATAGAACTAGACAGAAAAAGGAAGATAAATACTCTAAGTAACACAAGACTTATTTTAGATTCTTTTCTTGGAGTTTAAAACTTAATAAAGATTTTAAATGAGATTTAAGACCAGAGAAGGAAAAGCAAGTTAAAGCTATTACATTTATAATCAAGCATGAAAGCATAAATGGATTCTTATAATTAAACATGGTAGGTATAAGTAGTGTTTTATAAAAATATTTTTTCTTTATGTTAACAAAGTTAAGGTAATGCTAAAATCTCAATAGAGTCAATAGTAAGTAAGGACAAAATAAAAATAAGACATCTTGTAATGTAATTATAGGTCATGGGTAAATATCAAAGTGATAGAGAAATCTATATTTTGAAAATATTTAATTATACCAGCAGATAGCTTACCAAACAGATTCTTTGTGTGTGTAGCTGATATTTGAGTTTGCTAACCTATGATTGAGCAATTCTTACCAAAAGGTTATGAATTAATTAAGAATTAATTTTTAATTCTTAATTTAGCATGCTATAAAGTGATGATAATTCTAATCCATTAAAATGAATTTTTGGTCCAACTCACTTTGGTTGGTTGAGACAAAAACATGCAATATTTTATATGAAAGCCCTTTTTAGACATCACTAGTTTTTAGAACTTTTCTATAAGATAGTTGGGAGATATTTATTACAAATACCTCCCACAAATATGATATTTATCATAAATATCACAATATTTATCACATTTTTGAGTGAATGCAAAAACATTTGCACAAGCTGACAACCAAGACTTTCCAGGTTAACTTATAAACTATAAGTCAGAACAGAAATTCCATATATTCACTCTCACGATCTAGTGTTTGCCTTCTAAACTTTGTCTTATTGAGTTTAGCGATGTGGCAATTGGCATGATTTGTACTTTTTAAATCATAATATATGACAATTTAGGTAGCTATCTAAATTCTATTTTTTTTTTTATCTTCTAGCCCTCCTTCCCAATGGTGGAATGAAGGGAATGGGTAGTACTTACTATTATTAAGAGTTCTCATTTTAGAAACACAGGATCTGCCAAAAACATTGACTCTGAAATTTATTAAGAGTATGGTTTTAAGAGAGAGAGAGAGGGATACATTCACATCATATAATACTTGTATTTATGGAGATGAAACCAAATATTAGCTGTACTGTACCTGTGGTATGGGACATTGAAAACACCCAGTAAAGATAATTCTTGTTACTTACATTTACTTAGAAGGTAGAAAATTGTTGTTATTATTTTATAAATCATAATTTCCTTCAGTAGGATTTAAATTTTGGCTTAAATTAAATTTAAATGTGCTTTTTAAATATGCTTAAATTATTTAAATATGTTTTTGACTAAAATTTTTTAAAAATCCTTCTTCCTATTTCTTTTTTCTTTTTTTTGAGACAGAGTTTCACTTTGTTGCCCTTGCTAGAGTGCTGTGGCATCAGAGCTTACAGTAACCTCAAACTCTTGGTCTTAAGTGATTCTTAGGTGCCTGCCATAATGCCCAGCTATTTTTTTTAGAGACATAGGTCTCGCTCTTGCTCAGGCTGGTCTAGAACTACTGGGCTCAGGCAATCTACCTGCCTTAGCTTCCCAGAGTGCTAGGATTACAGGCATGAGCCATTGTGCCAGGCCCTATTTCTCTTTTTGGAAACAAAGTAGTGAAGATTCATGAGATTTCATCTTTGTGAGGAAAAATGCCGTTTTTTTGTTTTTGTTTATTTTTGTTATTTATTTATTTAGACAAAGTCTTACTCTTTAAGCCCTCAGTAGAACCCTATGGCGTTACAACTCACAGCAACCTCAAACTCTTGGGCTCAAGAGATCCTCTTGCCTCAGAGTTTTATTTTTAGTAGAGATGGGATCTCACTCTTGCTCAGGCTGGTCTTGAACTCCTGAGTTCAAATGATCCTCCTGCCTTGGTCTCCCAGAGTGCTAGGATTACAGGCGTGAGCCACCAAGCCCAGCAGAAAAAAAACCTTTGTGATTTTATTATTATATCCAAGGATTCTAAGCTTTTGTATTAGAAAAAGTGTTTTGTTTTTTTATTTGAATGGCACAATTAACATCATTTAACTATTCAGTCTTGGTGGAAGTGTCCAAACTTTAGAACTTGCTGCTTCTAAAGGGACCAACCAAAAAAAAAAAAAAAATTATGATTCCAGTAAAACTGGTTGCAACTTTTATTAAGTTTTAAAAATATTGTGGTCAAACAGGAAGCTCTAGTCTAAGGAACTAAATTGATATATCATCTTGAATAACTATGTTGGAGAAGTTTTGTTTTGTTTTATGTTGAAATGAAAATAAATTCCTATACCCCCAAATATAAATGTTTTATTTATAATAATATATTAACTCAAAAGCAGAACTAAGTCACATCTTCCACTGACTGTCACTGTCTACAAACTCAATACCTATTTGTTGAGTTCGTTTTATATCATTTCTTTGTAAAGGAATGTCTTTATTTCATAAATACTAGTCTTTAGTACCATGTTCAAATCATCGTACAAGCTCTGGGAAGACACTTCATTGGTTTGTTTCTTTAAAATACATTTTATTTGAGGCTGAGATGAGTGGATTGCCTGAGCTCACAGGTTCAAGACCAGCCTGAGCCAGTGTGAGACCCTGTCTCTAAAAATATTCAGGTGTTGTGGCAGGCACCTATAGTTCCAACTACTCTGGAGGCTGAGGCCTTAAACCCAAGAGTTTGAGGCTGCTGTGAGCTGTGACACCACAGCATCTATCGAAGGTGACAAAGTGAGACTGTCTCTAAATAAATAAATAAATAAATAAATAAAATAAATTTTATTTGTCTTGTAACATAATTTGATTTGGTTGGTGGTTTTGTGTGTGTGTGTGTGTGTGTGTATGAGTGTATTACTGTCAGGAGGTGGCCTCTTTGGGGACATTACATGGAAGCTGAGATCTAAAAATTGAGAAGGAATTAATTAGCCCAAGAAGAAGGAAAAGATCAATTCAAGAGAAAAGCATGTGTAATGACCCCAAGGCAGGAAATACTTGGCATATTCAAGGTTATGGATGAAGGCCAGTAGTGTTGGAGTCCTTGACCAGGCCAACTCCTGAACCTGGCTGGCGGATGACAAGCTTTTTGCCTGTGCTCTGAAAAGACATGATTTGGCTTCTGTGTGGTCCTGACTGGCTTCCAAGTATACAACCCTTCCTTTTCTAATTTGTACAGGCACTAATTCACAACATCAGACTGGGGGATTTCTGCTTTTAAGGGACTGCTCATAAGAATCTGACAGGCATGTGTATCATAGCAGAACAATTTCGTCTCCCTTCTGGAAACTTCTCCCACTGCTTCATCTTCTATTGGCAGAATAGGAATGTGAGGCATGAAAAGTAAGTGAAAAGAACTATGAAGAGGACATTGATCCAGTTCTGGGCTTCCTTCCTTTTGCATAAAGAATGGTAAAAATGACTTCTCTTCAGGACCACAGCTGAGCTTAAAGGCCCTTGATACTAAATTCAGTTCTTTGCTGTCATCTAACATATCAACAAGAAACCAGCAACAGTCTTAGACAGAGGCATAAATGACCTAGGGTCTGAACATATGTGTGAAATCAAACACTGAACTGTGGAAGTCCCACATGTCTCCAGTGGGAAGTTAGAACTCTATTGTTGGCATTCCTCGCCTTTACAATAAAGAAATGCAACTTCCAGCCAAAACTTGGGGACTTTCACAGAAATTAGTCATAGATCATTGGATATGAATCCCAGAAAAAAGCTCAAAGATAATAAAGTCACATCCCCTCATTTTATATATAGGCAGTCCTAAAGAGGTTAAATGACAATCTACAGATGGAAATGAAGTGATTTGCCTAGGGCCACACGGCTTGTCAGAGATCAGATAGGTACAAAATCAAGTGTTGTAACTTCTAATTCAGTTACTTTTCCATAGCCTTACTGACCCCCAAATGACAAAGTTCTTACATCAACATTAAAAAGAAAAATATATTGTAAACAAACAAAATGATTTATAAGAGTATATCTTACCTGAGGTGCCTTATTAAAAATTTCTCATTGGGAATAACTGAAATGCAATTAATAAACAATAATTCTAGTTTTTTAATTATGAAAATACTGACCACAACACGCTTACATATTTTCTCATAATATAGAGAATGGCATGTGTTCTGTGATCAGAGCTATACACTCCTCCTCCCTCATCCCATTCATCCTAGGCATCTTTCTCTTTCCTTTTAGAGGAAATAAAGTTCTGGCTTTGTTTATCCTACAGTGGATCTTAACCTTGTACTCTTAATCCCAACTTCAACATAGATCAGAGATGTCATGAACTCTCGAAATAAAACACCACAGCTAAAAATTCAACATAATTCAATTTCAAGAGAATTGACTGGGTGGAAGTGTCTTAGCCTTATGGATCATCAGAAAAAAAGACCACGTCCTAATCACATTTTTCATCCACCTATTGTCTTTAGAAATTGGTAAGTAGACTAGTCATTAGGTAAGTTAGGCAAATAAATTTGAAATTGAAATAGGATAGCTTTGCTTTATTTAGCAATCCATCATTAGTAGATTTATTTACATTATGTGGCCATTACATGTGCAGTTTTAGAGAAGGGATAGCTTCATTTGCTTCCCAAGTGGACATGGTGGGATGATCTGCCCATTTGTCTCTAAGAACCTGAACAATGTGTCTTGGGCACAGTAGAGCAGCTGAGTTGAGGAGATTTGCTTCAATGCTTCAAAGTGAACTTTGACGCAGATTTTCTTCCTTCTGTTGCTTTTGTTTAAGGGCAGATCATTTGAAGGAAGTAACATACACACCAGTAAAAATGCTCATGAATATAATATTAATTAAAATTTTGTACTATAGCATGGCACATTTAGACTTTGGATAAATGCAAATCTTCACATACCTCAGTGTCTTCAGTATATTTTATGAAAATCGCTGTTAAGAATAAAAATTCTAATTTCAAATGAAGAAAATTCATGGCATGCATCTTGGGTTGCAGTTTAATCACTGTATACCCAGGAAGGTATTGACAGTTGTCCCATGGAAGCTATTAAAGTTGCTGTCCAAGGTTAAATGAAATTGCAGTTTATCAGAGCAGCATTGAGAAAATAAGGGAATCTGTTCATGGCTCTTGATTAATGCCAAGCGTGATCAACACAAGGGGGTTCATTAAGCTATACATCATGTGGGCAATTTAACATGTCATTGCTCCTGCTGTCTGCTTTGACTGTGCACAGCACCAAGTTTCAAAGTTGTATCTCAGATGCCACTGAGCTCTACACAGAAGCATCAGCCCTTGCTTCTTTTGCTATACGTTTTCCATTATACGTACTTATTTTTTTAAGACACTTGAAGTATTTTATATAAATTATTTAGTGTTTGGGGCAAAAAATGTATCTTGACTTTTTCATAGGTTCTCCCTACACTGCATAAAATAAAACTCATTAGAAACTCTTCCTCTTCTGAATTCTTCTTTTTCTTATTACAGAGGTCTTAAAATCTGACTGACATGGGAAAAAGTACAATCTTAACTCAAGCCAAGTTCATCTTTAATAACCTCATTTATTAACACTCTCATTAAAATATGACTTTCATAATATATGTTTACAAAAAAATGTTTCCTCATCATTCTCTCTTTAGTAGTTTTCTCATTACTGTCTGCTTATCCATTTTTAATGTCGATCAGGTTTGGGCACATATTAACTGCAAAACTGGGGCTTGCAGTAGATTATTTATAATTTTATTATGTATTGGGATGCCAGTTTAAAATAATTGTTATTGCAAACATTTCCATGTCATTTGGGAAATAAACCAGCCATGTTAATTGATGGAACGCTTGGTGTTTCTATATTTCAGAGATTTATTTTTCAATGATCTTATTTTTTCTAGACATGATCAAGCCTTTAAAAGCCTAAAAGCTATAATTTCGACTTCTAATTTTACTTTTTTTAAAAACTAATTTACTTTAAAAATTTAAATTTGCATTTGACTATTGAATGAAATTTGACAACTTATTAAGGAAATAATGAATTTCCATGTAAAAGACTAAAGAGCTATAATTTATCATTTTATGTTATTTGTTATCTAATACCTGGAATTCAATACAATCATGCTTTATCACTCTCACTTAAAAGGAGACTCTCCCAGTCGTGAAAAATTTATGAGACACAATGAACTAGAGCCCAAGATCTCACCTACAATGTCAATGGTTAGAGCAAGGAGAACATAACAAGGAATATGACCACATTGTGTGCAACCTTAAAATCAAAATTTTGGCTGTAGGAATCTAGTGAGTAGTTTCCCTGTACTTCTTTTACAATACTGTGAATGCATATCAGTAATCTGAACAGATCCCTAAAACTTACTAAAATGTCCCCGTATGACAATTGTATATTGATGACTATGGCTTATAATTTCCCAGTGTTTAGATTTATATGTCTAATGTCCTCTTAAATTGGAAGCTTTAAGAGTTCTTTTAAAAGTGGACTCCCATACGATATTATAATGTTTGCAAGGACGAAAACAAAATAAATCCCAGGGAAATATTTCATAGGGTCTAAATATACATATGAAAGAAACTACCATCACTGATGTACAAAATATTCAGCTATGTTTGTTGAGGGTGGTAACCTTGTTGGCATCTACCATTCTTGGGAGAAGATTAGAATGCCATGTAAGAGCTGGTGAGACCAGGTGCCAGCTTTTAAAGGCACACTTGAATAATGGAATGCTATTTTAATTTCAGTCTTTTTTGTGTGTGGGTTGTGAATGCAGTGTCTACAATACCCTCAAAATAAACTGTCTGATTATTTAAATTGGGTGTTTGAAAATGTATTTTAATTAGGTCCAAGATCAAATTAGGATGGTGTCTACTGAATACCAAACATTTAAAAAAGTGATACAACATAAAGTCTTTTCTTCCCTGGTATGTAAAGTAGGAAGGATATAGTTCACTTGTCAGCTTTCAGTTACAACTCTTAGGCATTTATTCTAACTATATGAAGGGTCTCCTCTGAAAAATACTGTAAGAGTCATTCATATAGTCAAGGTCCTGTCCCTGAATACTTTTTTTTTTAAATAAAAAGTACTATATTGTTTTCTGCCACCATTAATTACTAAGGATTTATTTACAAGACAATAATTAATTATACCTCTGGGAAACTCAAGAGTCAACATGAATCAAAGCAAGCTTGGTAAGGAACTTGGAAGTCTCCCATAATTAAGCAGGGCAATGGAGACCAATTGTTTATAGAATGATTTTGCTGGGGCTAATTGACACTAATTATTTAATCTGATTTTCTTCCCAGTTATTCTTCTACAGAGTCACTGCTTTCTGCTAATGATGCACAGAAAACTATCAAGGTGTCCTGTGCTTCCATTCATTGTGGTTAACCTATAGGAGGATGATACTGACATTGATAATTGATATTTTCCAGCATGCTACAAAGTGTCATAGGAAACAAACCGCAGAAGAAATCTACAAATTATTAATGGTAAAAATATACCATTATTCACCATTAATAATTTGTAAATATATATATATATATATCAGGCAATAACTTCTGTTTATGGCTATCACTTCCAGTTTTCACTCAGAATTAAATCTAACTTATTTTAAAAATGTATGCAATGAACTCCTTTCCACTTTATTTTTTATGCATGAGGTGAGGTAAGGATGGGAGTATGCTTGAAAAGAAAAATAGCAACTTTGTGCAGCTGCCTAGGTAAAAAGAAATATTCCAGTGAAGCATATGGTAAAACCTAGGGAAAAGATCACATGAAATTAGCCATTCTTTGGGTAGGATCTATGGTGATAGTTAAATAACAATTGGGGAAATATGCTAGTCAGTTAAAAAAATGCAATATTGGTTGTATTTTATGGTACCTGATGGGCTGCTCCATCTTCTATTGCCATTGTATGATTGGCAGAGATGGGTATTAATTTACTGGTGTGCTTTTCTTCTATTCATTAGCATCCAAATCTTTCATCATATTCTATATTTTGTGCAAGATTGAGGCTTTTAGTATCCGCCTGGCTCAGACACTAGGAAAAAAAAGAATCTCTGCCTCTTTCATAGTACTATGAGGAAGACTTGTTTCACTTTGGATCTCTGTCTGCCACCTCACCTATGAACACACGCCTGTCCTTGGTAATGTCCTAAGCTAGTCTACACTCATGGTCCCTTTTCTAAAATTGTTTTCTTCTCCCCTTTATTTTCTGTCTCTGCCATCAAAAGTTGCATGTTTTATAATTTATCCCACAATCTTCCATTCTCTATTTTCTGCAGGTAGAGGTAATTAAGAGTTCCATGATTGATTTTAAAGTGTTTATTTCCCCACATCATTGCTGTTTCTGGATTTTATCAACATTTTGCTCACTATAAGAGTTTAGACATGAAAAGACATGTTCCAGAATATCATGAGATATACAAATGCAGATCACAGAGGTCAGGTTGGAAGGATGTTAACCAAGATGGGTGGTAGAGGGGATCAGTTAGAACATCTTAGAAACGAGAAGAGTAGTCTCTCAGGCTTGCACCAGAGAATTTAATATGCATGATCAAAACTCATCCTAAGTTGAGTACCTAAAAGAGCCAAAGAGATATAGTTGGTTCTTTTCTAAAAGACACTGAGTTACAGTAATTGCCTTTACTTTATATCAAGCATTATTCTAAATGTTTAACTTGCTTAGATAAATTAATCTTCTCAGCAATCACATGAAAACAAAATATTATGCACTTTTTTATTTGTCTCCATTTTACAGATGAGGAAGCTGAGGCACTGGAGTTAAATAACTTGTCCAAGATCATGTAACTGTTTAATAGTGGACAGGGATTAAGGTCAGGTAGTCTGGCCCTGAAACTGAGTCTCTAACCACAGCATCTGAGGGAGACTTGCTGATGTTTTTATTCCCATGTCTTTGGTCAGTATAGTTCTCATTCCCGGCTTCTCATTAGAATCATTTCTGGGGAGGTGGATGGTGTTAAAAACAAAACAAGATCTCTGGAGAGTGGGGGGCCTAGTGTGGGTATTTCTCAAAGGCTCACATGTAGCTAAAGTTGGTAAGTCCTGGGTCAGCCCGGAAAGTAGGAAGTGCTGTCCTCCTGCCTCTGCTCTGTGCCCATATCCATGGTTTCTGAACATTGTAAAGCACGTCAGCAATTGTACAAGAAGCAGTTTCTCAAGCGCCACTTTTCAGGGTCATCTCACTAAGTCAAACCCTTCCAGGTCCCTGTATTTGTGAATAAATCAAAATTGGAATAAAGGTTATTTCAAGGCAAATCCAGATCGGGGCTTCCTGAATGACAAGTCCAATTTACCTTTGGTCTGATTTTAACTTGGTGTTCCTAGAATCCCTGGGCTTTCTCCTTTCTCCATTCCCTAGGACATCCTAAACTTTCCATGTGCAAATGGATTTGCCAGTCTGTAGAGAAACTTTAGGATAAGACCTAAATTTACCTAGATAGGTAAATAGAGTTATACATAAATTTATAAATTTAAGTATACACTTATAACCCCATTTATTAATCATGAAGTGTTATTTAAAATACAAAATCATCAATACGATGGTTATTATCACACCTAATATGATTTTTAAAATCTCTTTCTCTCTTTTCTTTAAAATTAGAGACAGGGTCTTGCTCTGTCACCTAGGCTGGAATACAGTGGCCTGATCATAGCTCACTATAACTTCCAGTTCCTGGGCTCAAGCCATCTTCCTGCCTCAACCTCCCAAGTAGCTGAGACTACAGGTGTGCACTACCATGCTCACATAATTTTCAGAATTTTTTTAGAGATGCAAGTTCACTATGTTGCCTAGGCTGGTCTCGAAATCCACCCTTAAGTGATCCTTCCACCTTGGTCTTTCAAACTGTTGAAATTACAGTATAAGCCATAAAATTCTTTATTAAAATGTTGTAAAATTATATCAAAAATGTCTTAGAATTGATTTGGTAGAATGAGTATCCAAATGAGATTTATCCATTGTATTTCATCAATGTGACTCTGATGTCTCTTGAGTAGCTCTTAAGTAGCTCCCTCCCCCAAGCATGCTGTTTATTTGTTTGAAACTAGGGAGCCATTTCTTGTACTGAATTACCTACATCTTAGATTTGGCTGATTGTACTCTACTTTAGCACACTCGCTATTCATTGTGTCTCCTGTACATTGTTAATGAGATCTAGGCCCTTTACTAGTATGGATTTTGATATTTTTGCAAGCATACTCTGTGTGTCTGCTTCCTCCTGCATGTCAGCAGGAGGCACATCATAATGCCTGCGTGCCCTGCTTTTAGTGAACAATAAGATTGATCAGTGAGTTCAAGTGTTATTCACTCTGAAACCCCATTGCAAAGGTCTCCATCAAACTTCTACCGAATGTTGTCATCGATGTAGTTGCAAGATCAATTAATCATTAAGGATTGCACAATGGTGATGTCTGGATCCAAACATTCCTTCTGAATTTATTAGCCAGATTTCTTCTATAATAAACATTTATTCAGGACCTATTTAATTAATCTGAGTCAGTTGGTTTTGAAAATGTGGTAAAATGCTTGGTTATCTGCCTACCAGTTTTTAGAGTAATGCATATAATGTCCTTTAAAGGTAACTCAGTTTTTTTGGTGGCATTTAAATGCACAGCTTTCAGTATATTGCAGTAGTCATTGTTTCTGATATGTACATTGTCCCATTTTGAGCTGGGAGAGCCCTTTAAGTTGACTACAAGCTGGGAGAGCCTTTTGAGTTGACTACTATCTCCTTTTGACATAACTCAAGTAGACTTTGATAACACTCTTGCTTTTGGGCACAAGAAGATGTCTTAGGTACATTCTGTGTAATTTTTGCTCCAGCCCTGGAATTGGCCTTGGTGTCTTAGTAGTGGGAAGTGTTAATTATAGATCACAGTCTGGGCCAGAGATGCTCATTACTACTGGGTTGCCCTTTGTTCTACATATTTTCAATGGGCAAGTGTGATTTTTTTTTTTAAAAGAGAAATTGTGAATGTGCACTATTCCCAATCCAAATATAAAATTGCGATTTTTCAATATATTTTTTAAATATTCATGTTCTTTTCTTGTAATTGAAAATTGAGTTTCCCGGTAACATTGACATAATCCAAAATCACTTATTTGCTTTATCCTTTTTCTCTTTTTTTCCATGTGTATATAAATATATAGTATTTTTACTAATGGTTCTTAATAAGTAGCTTTTAAATTGAGTGTAGTTTAATATTGTGGTTCCTTTTGTCTTTTTGAAGTATATAGTCAATTACTTGCCTTTAAGTTATTTGGAATAATATGTCTATATTATCATATAGCTAGGTTCATTTGCTTCAGTGTGTTTTCAATTTCCCTTTTTGTTTTCAAAACACAGTCTCCTTCTATTGCCTATGCTAAAGTGACATTGTGTCAGCCTAGCTCACAGCAACCTGAACAGTCTGAACTCCTGGGTTCAAGCAATCGTCCTACCTCAGGCTCCTGAATAACTGGGACTACAGGAGTCCACCACAACACTCAGCTAATTTTTCTATTTTTAGTAAAGATAACGTCTTGCTCTTGCTCAGGCTGGTCTTGAACTCAAACTGAAGGGGTCCTTCCACCTCAGCCTCCCAGAGTGCTAGGGCCTTAGAGGTGCTCATGGCTGCTGGGTTGCCCTTTGCATGTCCAGCCATGTTTTCAATTTTAAAGCATTCTTTACAAAAAGAAAAAAAGCCTTTATTTTAAATTATGCAAAATGTTTCTATCTTTCCCATATCAAGACCATGAAATAATTCAGAGAGATCAAACTTCCATCCCAGTTTTGTTCTTTCTATCTCTTCTCATGTAAGTAACCATTTTTATTAGTTTCTTGGGTTATCCTTCCATAGTTTCTTTAGTAAATATAAATACACAAACATATGTATGCACACACATACACAGGTGCACAAATGCCCCTTCACTCTTCTTACATAAAGGTCACCTGCAATGCACACACTCTTCTGCCCTTTGTTTATCTCACCTAGTGACATTCCTCAGGGCTCACAGCACCTCAATATTGAGAAGTCCTCCTTGTACTTGTCCTAGCTGTAGAGCACCTCATGGTATGGATGATCACACCAGGCTGCCATGTTTTCTTGTCATTCTTTTCAGTTCTAACATGCTCTTTTATGTTTAGTTCTTTTAGCCTCAGAAGAATCTTACCTACCATTTCCTGTCTAAACTTCCCTCTATCACACACACATAAAGTTTTAGCATCTGACCTTGCTCAGAGTAAGCTTTTAATCCATTTTGAGTAAGTAGCATTCATACAACAATGAGGCATTCTTTATTTTACTTGCAGAGCATCCATGTTGTTAGGGCTCATTTTCTCCTTTCTTGAACTCTCTCTTGTTTTTCTTTCTTGATGATCTGAAAATAATCTTATCTTTTCCTGCCCAAAAACTTCTTTCTGAATCCAGCATTACTCTGAGATCCTTTTCTTACCAGGAGAACTTGTCTGATCCCACCTCCCCATATTCCTGGATGGCAACAGATTTCAGGAGACAGAAATATTTCTTTCTTTTGTTTTTTGTCCCCGTCAACCTGGTGATTTTCATTTATTGTAGTATAATTCTGAACTTTTCCTCACTTCTCCAGAAAAACCCCTCTCAAGAATTCATCCCTTCTCAGTTATAACATGGCACTATCTAAAACAAACTCTGTTTTGTTGCAGTTTGGCAAAGGCCGGGTTTGAACCCGCCACCCTGGGTATATGAGGTTGGTGCCCTACTCACTGAGCCACAGGCCCCACCCTAACAAACTTTATTTTGTCATTTAATTATACTATACCTCATTCCAGAGAAAATTCTAGGCACTTAACTGTGACTATAATGTAGTTATGTAATCCAGCCAGAATTTTGGAAGAGGGTTTTATATTATAGACAAACCAACTCACACATACATACTAGATACACCTATCAGAAGCATTTTGATGTTGAAACAATTGCTGAAGCACTATGTGTGTGTTATTACTAAGTTTAAAAGTCATGTTCAATGGTAGATAATCACATGTGGTATTTCTAAAATTTTACATCCTTCTCTTAAAGGAATGCAATTTACCCAAAATGCATTTGGGAACTATATAAACATTTTGCACAATCCAAAAGTGATTCAGAAACTCCAGCAGGCTGTCTTCATCTTATTATAGTTACCCATCCATTGAGTTGAGGTGTTTGATATCTCAAAAGACTAAACTATAACTAAATTGTTCACTGGACTTGAAAAGACTTTCTTTTTCTTTTCTTTTCTTTTTAGACAGAGCCTCAAGCTGTTTGTCCTGGGTAGAGTACCATGGCATCACAGCTCACAGCAACCTCCAACTCATGGGCCCACATGATTCTCTTGCCTCAGCCTCCCAAACAGCTGGGACTACAGGTGCCCGCTACAACACCTGGCTATTTTTTTTTTTTTTTTTGGTTATAGTTGTCATTGCTGTTTGGCAGGCCCGGGCTGGATTCGAATCTGCCAGATCTGGTGTATATGGCTGGCACGCTAGCCACTTGAGCTATAGGCGCTGAGCCTGAAAAGACATTCTAGAGAATAATTAGGAATTTTTTTTCAGGGTCTGGCGCAGTGGCTCACACCTCTAATCCTAGCACACTGGGAAGCTGAGGTGAGTGGATTGTTTGAGCTCAGGAGTTCAATACCAGCCTGAGCAAGAGTAAGACCCCATCTCTACTAAAACTAGAAAAATCTAGTCAGGCATTGTAGTATACATCTGTAGTCCCAGATACTTGGGAGACTGAGGCAAGAGGGTTCCTCAATCTCAAGAGTTTGAGAGGTTGCTGTGACATGATGATGCCATGACACTCTACACAGGGTGAAAAAGTCAGACTCTGTGTAAAAAAAAAAACAACTTTTTTTTTTTTTCAAAAAACCTGCTTTTTTTGTGGTGGAACACTTAAGTTGAAGACACATTTACTTTATTTCCTGTGAGTAAGGAAATTTGAGAAAACACATATAAGAATAATTAGTCCTATTTTCTTCCTCCTAAGATTTTTATTCTGTATCTAAATACAATAACTATTCAGATTATAAAATATAAATAATGTAGGAAGTAAAAAGAGAAGGATAAAATCTTTCTCTAAATAACGTGAGAAACACTATTAACATTTTGATATAATCCTTTCCAAGATTTTTCTAAATATAATATCAAACAGAAATTTATATAATTTAAAATATGGTTGAAATTGTATTATGTATGTTTTTTTTAAATCCTGCTTTTCTTCACTTATCATCATGCTTAACCAGTTTTAAACCATATCATTAAAAATTCTTAAAAGCCGGGCATTGTGGCAGGCGCCTGTAGTGCCAACTACTGGGAGGCTGAGGCAAGAGAATCACCTAAACCCAGGAGTTGGAGGTTGCTGTGAGCTATGTGATAGCATGGCACTCTACGGAGGGTGATAAAGTGAGACTCTGTTGCTACAAAAAAAAAATAATAATAATTCTTTATAACACAATGTTAATATTTTCATAATATTTTATGACACAGAAATTGCAAAATTTCTGTAATCATTCTTCTGTTGTCTGACAATTATTCCCTTTATAATGTTTAAAATTGTAAATCATTGTTCATATTTTGGGTAATTTCCTCAGGCTCAATTCCAAAAAGAGAAATTACTAAAGACTAATTTGCTCAGAGTTTGGTCTGTCAGCCTCACTCTTACAAACATGGTCAAATAAGTGGGGAAATGTTGGAGATAGAACTTTTGCCTTAATTTAAATCATGACACACAGGCTACCTGTCAAGAACCACTGATGTCAGCTAAGGAGAGCATCCCTCAGCATGAGCAGATTTGAGTTCTGGCAGGTGTCAGGTGACTCCTTCCCGAGTGGTGACCTGACCATGGTAGGGGACACAGTTCCGGTTCTAGTCTCAGCTTGTCCATCGCCTACTTGTATGATTTCAGCACTGGTAACATCTCTGGTCCTCAGTTTCCTAGTCTATAAAATGAGGATTTTTTATTGTTGTTCCCCTGGCTAGAGTGGGACCTCAACCCACTCCTGGTCATAGACATCCTTCTGCCTCAGCCTTCCAATTAGCTGGAACCTATAGGTGGCTGCCACCATGTTTGGCTAGTTTTTCTATTTCTAGTAGAGATAGGGTTGTGCTCTTGCTCAGGCTGGTCTCCAACTCCTGAGCTCAGGCAATCCACCCACCTGAGCTTCCCAGAGTGCTAGGATTACAGATGTGAGCCCCTATACCTGGCCAAAATGAGGGAATTGAATTACATTTACTAAAATTCCTCGTAGTCCCCCAATCCTCTGGTTTTATTCTTGAATGTTTAGTTTGGGCCATGCAGGTTCAAAGGCTTATTACCTAAAAATGTGGCTGATTGGATTCTTATTGTCAGCATCCCATGAATGCCAGGCTTTAAGTGTGAGGAAAGCACAGCTTTGCTTGTTCTTGGGCTCAGTCCTAGTTGCTCCCATTTTATAAAGCTTGTACTTGAGAAGAACCAAGCCACCTGGAAGCCTTCTCCCATAGTTGCCTATCACTGTTTGGCAAGCAATTTCAGCTGTATATATTAGGTCTTCAAGAAAAGTTCTAGAGACGATTATCTGGAAGCTTCGGCTCACTAACCCAAAGCTCTGCCTGCGATACCATAAGTCAGGGAAATCATGCAGTCAGTTCTCCACTCACACCCATTCATCTATCATTTGTTACCCATCCAAATAGACAAAGACAAATAAATCTACATCAAGAATTTCAAAATGTCCCTTGGACTACATGGCAGAGGAATATAGCTCTAATTTGTAGACTTAAGGTAAAGAGTTTTAGAGTTGTATTTGGAGCCAACCTATCACATGGCTATGACATTGGGGAACTGCCAACATCTCACCTAAGACGAAGAACAGTACTTATAGGGTGATCCCTGCACTCCCTCAAAGGGGAGAAGATGATCACTGACAAAAAGATCTCAGAAGCAAAGTTTGCTATATTCTGCAGTGGTTCTCAAATTTTGGCATGCATTAGAACCATCTGTTAAAACACAGCTGCTGAGCCCAATCCCCAGAGTTTCTGATTCTATAGGCTGAAGGCCACAATAATTTGCATTTCTGTTAAGATCCCAAGTGTTGCTGCTGCTACTGGCCTAGAGACCCCACATGTTGAGAACCACCATCCTACTGGATTGGAAGCGATCTTCACTGTAGTAACACTCAAGTTCTCCGTTTGATGGAAAGGTGGGCAAGCAATTAGATGTTAAGTAGCCTTTCTAAGGAGATTTGAAGTTTGATAACTACAGTCAAGGATGATTGATATTTTGCAGGGATTATCCCAGGGAGAGGCAAAGTAGCACAGCAATGTGGAAACTAGAGTGTAATAATAATTGAACATGATCTTTATGGAATTTGGCTGTCAGAAAGGAAGCAGCTGAGCCAAAGAAAAGTCACCAGGATAAGAGGCTAGACTGATATTAGTAAAAGGCTCTTTAGAGAATAAAAAGGACAAATAATTTATAAATAAACCAATTAAATATCAGATCCTATCAATGTATACCTTTCTTAATTAGTAATGCCATCTCTAGTTTTCTCTTAATGTATGAATAATAGTTGGTAGGTTACTAATAGATTAGGCTATTGTTGAATATTGGCTCACAGAAAAACTTTTTTTTTTGAGCCATCCACCAGCAGCCTTTTATTTTATTTATTTATTTATTTATTTTTATTGAATCATAGCTGTGTACATTAGTTCAATCATGAGGTACAGTGTACGGGCTTCGCATACAATCTGAGATATTTTTATCAACCTGATTGACATAACATTCATGAGATTTTCTCATTTACTATGTGAAAATATTTTTGATCCATATTTAGAAGTTTTCTCCTGACCCTTCAAATATGGACCACAAGTGTGATCTCACCCTTTATACTCTCTCCCCCTT
>CAUYON010132446.1:0-23125 GCA_963573935.1 Arctocebus calabarensis
CTGGAGAGGGAGGCGGCCATAGCCCTGTGATCAGTGAGCCTGTGTCCCAGACTGTGAACTTCACTGGGCTTCTGAGCCCCTTAGGTGGGACAGGAAGGCTAGAAGATCGAGGCTTGAGTTGGGCATTTCTCTTCCTCTAGCTGGGTCAGGCTCTGATAAGACCCTAGCATGTCAGGCTCTGGTACCTGAGGACAGACCTTGGAAAGAACAGCTGCTCTGTGTATTTCAAAATGTTCGAAATGTACCCGCTCCCATCCCCACCATCACCACTGCCAGATTCACTGTGAGAACCAGGTCCGTGGTGGTGGCCTGATGCCTGGGTCCCCTGGAGTTTTGCCCTCTCTGGCTTGTCCATTCAGAGCCTCCAGGAACTGATCAGTCACTGGGCATGTTTTCCTACCCTGGAACTGCTTCCCAAGGAGGCGTCTGCTTGTGGGTTTCCGCTCCATAAAGTTCTGATTCTCCGTGTCCATCTGTCTTTACCATTTGGGGTGCAGCGGTTTACCTAGTGACCTCAAGTCTGTGAGGAGGCTAAGAGGAGTTGGCTTTCAGTGTGTTTGGAGTTTCACAGGCAGTAGCAAGGGGAGTGGCAGCTTCTGATCTCCTTATCTGCTCAGGGACAAGGAAAGGCCTTGCCCAGTGAGTTGATTCCAAGGTGCCCAGCTCGTTCATTTCATGCCCTCCTGTGCCAGGCACTGGCTTGAGGTTTGTGTTCATCCAGCTAGCCCTCACTGCCCTGATGGAAAGGAGTTACACACTCCATTTCACAGACAAGAAAACTGAGGACCAGAGCAGTTAGGCTATACAGGTGCTGGGGACAAAGATTTGCCCCGCTCCAAAGCCCACGGGTCCCCACCACACTGATCACGTGCTACCTCTCACCCCTCTGTACTCCTTCCCGTGAATGCCCTCTGATCAGCCAAGCACACAGAGCCACTCCTGGTCCCAGAGGAGGCAATGCAGCTTCTCCATCTGTGCTCGGGTGAAGGGTTAATCTACCTCCCTTAATGGACGGAGGATGCTGGCAGCCCCCCGATGGCAGAGTCCGGTTACTGAGAAATATGCTCAAACGGTGCATTATAATTTTATGAACCAGCTCCTTCTGCCGTCCTGATTGAAGTACAGAATGCCTGGGGCAGGCTTCCCTCCTTCACAGACCTGTTTGTCATGGGAATTGATTTTAAAAAAAAGAGCCTGATGGCTTGATTGCATTTGTTTGAGGCAGGAGGAGGACTGCCACCTGTCTCTGCCACCCTTAGCTTGTCTAGACCCAGAGAAGGGCTGTGTCTTTATCCCAAAGTCTCAGGAGGTACAGGGGGTCACTGGCAGGGTCAGTATGTGGGAAGGCTGCTCTCCTGAGTCTGGGGTCTGAGCAGTGATGTGGCCTGTCAGCCTTGGAGGAGGCAAGAAGGAGCATCCACTCTGATGCCACTCGCCAGAGCCGCAGACCGAGTCACTCTGTCTTTGGAATCAGAAGCAAAGAAAGGTGGCAGCTCAGTCTGTTCCGAGCAGAACACTCCCACCCCTGTGGCAAGGATGTGGAGGGTGGAGCGAGGCGGGGTTGTCCCAGTGTGGGAATGGAGTGTAGCCACTCTGCTCATGTGACCCACTGTGGAGGCAAAGCTGGGACCTGAGCAAGGCAGCCATGATGCTCGAGCCACCTGGGATGGGGGCTACCTGACCCCATCTCCTGGGAGACTTGCTATATCTCAGACCACTGAGTCCACCCCCTCATTCAACAGAGGAGAAGGGACTTCCCTAAGGGCACGCAGTGATAGTTGGCAGAACCAGGACCCACCCGGCCTCTTGACTCACAGGAGAGGCGGCAAGAGGGGACGATGTCAGCTGCCATCCCTGGGACCAGGCCAGTGAGGAAAAGGCAGCACCCCTTGCCAGGCTGAGCCTGCAGCTCGACCTTGCCTTCAGCAGAGAGACCAGGACCTCTGAGGCAGTCCTCTCGGCTCCCTTGCAGCCAGCCCATTCCAGGTTTTCCCATGCCCGCGCCCTGGCCAGCGCTGCTCCAGGGCTGGGAGAGGAAGGAAGGGGGTGGCAGGAGGACAGCAGCCTGCCCTGGTGCCTCCAGGGGCCGCTGGGGTGGAAGAGCAGGCTTATTTACACACACACACCAGGATGGGTTTCTGTACTCGGCACGTACTGGGAGAATAAACTCATTGAGATGCCACGTTGCTTTCCACAATGTCCCAAGGGGCACGGGGCTGAAAGCCCTAAACAGAGCTGGGGTGTTCTTCCAAGCTGGGCAGGAGACAACAAGGCATGTCCTCTGGGATAGCCGGCAGAGGTCCCACTGTGCCCTACAACCCCAGACATATGCAGCCCCCACAGCTGTCCCTGAGGCCCAGCAGAGCCACTCTAGAGCTAAACCCCTCTCTCGCCCTGGGAGAGTGTGCAAGCACAGGGCAGCTGCGGGAAGCCACTCTGAGGGGGACAGGAGCCCATCTGCCAGCTCTTACTTACCTCTCCTCAAAGCCAGCTGAGTGCCTACCGAGCACCAAGTCCAGGGATCTGGGATGGGAGTAAAACCCAGAAACTTCTTCCAAAGGGCTTCTACTCTGATGATTGCAGGTGAATGCAAACAGGTGATTGAAATAGGGTATTCAAAAGGCCAAGAGACAGGTGAGCAGGGGTGCTGTGGAGGTACAAGGGCTCTGGGAAGTGGGGAGAGGTGGGGCAGAAGCCATCTTGTAAGAGCTGAGTCTGAGAGAAAGGGAAGAGCTAGCAGGTCTGAGGAGTGTGACCAAGGAGAGGACATGGAAAGTGAACTGGCTGGAAACAGCACTGGGCCGTGGCACAGAATAGGAATCAGCAGTGCGTTGTGGCTGGAGGACTGGGGGAGGGCAGTGTTGCTAAGCTCAGTAAGGCAGGCAGGGCCCAGGTGGCACGGAGAGCAGGCCCTGGAGCCTGCTGGGTCCACCCTCCATGGTCCTTTCCCCTGCAATGGGCATTGCTGCTTTCCCAGGCAGGTGCAGCCAAAGGTACCCCAGGCTTCATCTGTCACGTTCCCTGTCCAGGGTCCTCCTCAGGCCCTAAAGGATACGTCCATGTAGCTTATCTGTGTCCCATTCCCTGCCCTTCAGCCAGGCCAACTTCAAAGCCTCCTCCTCAGTTAAGGACATGGGGCACCCAGGGAGGGGACAAGCCTGTAATTGGCATCTGCGCCATGGATGCCTTGAGATCCAGGGAAAGGATAGGGGAAAAGGGCACTGTCAAAAGTTAGACCACAAAGACCAGAGAGCATGGTGGAGTGGCGTGGATGCCCACCGAAGGCCAGCGTTCACCTACTCTGGGGCTCTGGCCCTGACCACTCACAGTCACGAGGGTTACTCTCCCAAGTATCAGCACCTGGCCTTCCCCTGACCAATTAAATGTGTTCTCAGGTGGGGCACTTCAAAAGCTCCCTGGGTGATTCTAGCAGGCAGACCAGGCTGAGAAGCACCAGTCCATACCAACCAACTCAATTCCATTTTTCTTGTGTCCTCTCTTGCTCCTCTCTGTGGAGCACAACCTCTGTGCTCCCACTGGCTCTCTCCTTCCCACCTGTTCCTTCTCGCCTTCCCTACGGCTGACCCCTCTGCTGAGCTTTGGATCTCATCACTTCTCATCACCTGGGGGAGCAGACGCCAAAGAAAATGATGATGGTAACAACCATAATAAAAACAGCAGCTAATCTCCAGGGAGTACTCACATGTGTCAGGCATGTGGATGGTCTCGTGTAGATTTGGTCCTCAGTGCGATCCTTTACTACAGAATACAGGCCTTTGTGGTCGTGGAGACCCCTCTCCATCACCCCTTGCACCTTCTGTGTCTTTAACTCCCATGAACTTGCACTTCCTCAGCAGGTTGATCTGTCAGTATTCTCAGCTTTGACAGCACAGCCCCTGAGTTAGTCCGCAAGTCCCAGAGCAGGCACAGGTCACTCTGTCCTCTGGGTCTCCACAAAGCCTCCCCAGGTAGACATTTATGGCAGGTAAGCATGGGGCCTTCAGAGCTCTGGAAAGGCTTTGTCATAACCTGCTAACCTGTCAATCACCCCCATCGTTTGGTGAACCCTTCAAAGCAGTGCCCTTGGCCTTACTTTTTAAGGAGGAGAATAGGAACATCTGACTTAAATAAAGTTTCAGAAAAAAACCACCAGCTTGTAAAATGTTCCATTGTGTCCAGATGTCTGTTAGACACCAAATGCATGCAACTCCTTGTCCACAGTGACTGATCCTGACACATTCCCCTTACCCCCTGGGGCCCTTTTCCATGATCAGGTTCCCACCCTGGCTACAGTGGGAAGGAGCCTGGTGGGTGGGTGGGTGGGTGCCATGGAGCCCAGCAGGTGTGTGTTCACTGAGCAATGGGGAGGAGGGAGATGAGGGTGTGGGTGTGTGGCCTGTGGTAGGCGTGTAACATATGTGCCTGGGGTGTGACAGATGTGTCTTGGTAGGTAGTACGTGTTTGGGGATAATTTGTTGGAGTGTGAAGAGTGGGTGTGCTCTGCATGTGTGGTTTGTGATCATGTACTGTAGATTTGTTGTGTTGTGTGTGTATGTGGCACGTGATACGCGTGCAGCCTGGGCTGTGACATGTGGAATGGTGCGTGTGTGGGATCTGGTGTGAGGCATAGGGTGGCATGTGTATGGCGCTGGGGACGACGTGAATGGTGCTTATCACCAGGAAGGACAGAGAAAGCCACTCCTGTTCCCACTCTGGCTTCTTTGCCCGTGCAGTGAGACTCAGGCAAAGACCCGAACAGTGACACAGGAGCCATCCCACAAGGGGAGGACTTTGGCTCAGGCCTCCCCATCAAGGCAAACCAAACTCTCCAGTTTTCCCAGCTGCCAACAGCTCTATGACCTGGCCCCAAGCTTCAGGAACACCAATGAGGAGAGGACAGACAGACCACAATGACAGGGAGGGAGGAACTCCAATATCCTTAAATTTCTTCTTAAATCCAAAAGGCCAGATGAATGAGACACAATTCTCATCTCTCATCTCCAACTCACAGTGGGCTCAGCCCCGTTCCTAATGGAACCCTTATAAAATCCAGACTCAAGGTTTAATCTCAGAACATGATCATGGCCATGAAACCCAAGGCAGAGCCATTCCTTACTCTCTTGTCTCAACACCATTAAAGGAAACTCAGGCCCATAGACCCCAATAGTACTTGTTAAAACCTCATTCATTCTCCTATCTACTGCCTTCTTTCCCTGTAACTCTCCTCAACCCCCCAGAGCTGCTCCTTGGCCTCCAGTCCCTGAAATTCTCCCCACTCTCTCCCCACCTCCCCCACTTTAATATGTAGATCAACTTGGCCTTTCTTCCCACAAGAAGGAACCACTTTCTGTAGGGCTGGGAGTGGCTGTCATTTTCAGGATTCTTTTTTGTGAGAGGGATGTCAGGGATAGCACCGCATCAAGAACCCTGGATCCAGGAGCCCTAAATTGCAGCCTATGTGAGGTGCATGTTCTTCCCGGGACATTTCCACAGTTGGCTGTGGCAACCATTATCCTGGCAACTCACTGCTCCACAGAACTAAAACCAGCTGAGGAGCCATGCTAATGCCCGGGCAACGCTTTAGGAGAAAAGAATAGTCCACTGACAAATCTTCTTTCTTGCCTTTCTGCCAGCAAGGCAGTGCCCATGGCAGTATGGTGCAGGAGAGCAGCCTTGCCAAAAACTGATGGAGAGCTACACAGAGACCTTGGAAACACCATTTGGAAATCCATGGCGGCATTTCAGTACTTTCCTATGATCATGGGTTGGGGTTTGGGGGAAGGCTGGGACACATGTACTGTTCTTATTTTCCCTCTTTCTATAACCACCCTTAACCTTTCTGAGTCTTGTTCTCCTTACTCATAAAATGAAGGTGACAACTGGGTAGAACAGTGCCTTTAGAACAGGACCTTGGAAACAGGTCTACCTTTTCTTACTAAGATGTGAGACCTCAGGCATGTTATTCAACTTCTCTATGAGCAATGCAGCAATTGTACTGATGTGAGGCAGACTTGGCTGATCTTGGCCGAGGTCGCTCAGTCATCTACAGTCAGCTGGGGGCTGGCTGGTCTGGGATGGCCTCGGCTGGGATAACCTGACTTTGCTCCACATGGTCTCTCATGCTCCAAAAGGCTACCCTGGGCTCATTCTCACGATGGTGTTCAAGTCCAAGAGAGAACGTAGAAACACACGTGAGCTTTTCCAAGCCTATGCTCACAATAAATTTTCTGCTGTCCCATTAGCTAATGAGTCATTTGAACAACTTAGAGTCAGAATAGAAGAGACCTGTAAAGTTTCATGGCAAATGGCCAGAGCACAGGGAGGCCAGTAATTAGCAAGTAATTAGTAATTAAACCATGGAATCAGTTTAAGCTCCTTTAGTTCCCTTTGACATGAAATTCACATAACACACAACTGATCGTTTTACAATGAACAACTCAGCAACCTTTTGTACGCTCACCAAGTTATGAATTCACCTTTATCCAGTTCCAAAACATTTTAGTCACTGAAAAACAAAGCCTTGTGCCATTAATCAGTTACCACCCATCTGTCTGCCTTCCCCTGCACTCCCTGGCACCACTGATCTACTTTGTGTCTCGATGGATCAGACAGATGGATGGATCCATCAGATGGATCCTATTCTGGATCCTTCAAATAAATGAAAGATGTAACTTATGTCTGGCTACTTTGACTTAGCGTAGTGTTTTTGAAGTTCATCGAAGTTGTAGCATGTATCAGTACATCACTGCATTTTGTGGCTAAATAATATTCCATTGCATGAATATGGCACAATTTGTTTATCTCTTTCTTCATCCACTGATGGACACTTGGGAAGCTTCCACTTTTTGATTACTGCTGAAAAATGCTGTGATAAAATTCATGTACAAACATTTGAGCACCTGTTTTCAATTCTTTCAGGTCTGTAACCAAAATCGGAGTAGAATTGCTGGGTCAGGTGACAATTCTATGTTTTGCTTTTTGACAACCCAGTTTAATTTATTTTCAAAATGGCTATAGCGAGATGACTTTGTGGAGATGCTGAGAGGCTGAGAGAGGGTGTGTGGAGGGTCGTGGTTTATAAATGGTTTATATAACTATCTTTTTGTTCCTTCATTCAATGACCATTTATTGAGCCCGGGATCAGGAATTATGTGAGATGTTAGAAAGATATATGGATATATAAGATACAAAATACTTATAAAACGTATTTCTGTGTTCTTAGAGATATATAAAGGCATCCCCAGGGTCCCTTCCAGCTCAGACTTACAATGGTTCCCTCCTTGGCTCTTGCCTGGTGTGTCCTTCACAAACAGAAGACAAAGCCTCTCCCTCCCTCCCTTTGCCAATTCCCCAGGAGGCTGCTGGCTTCATCGCTCCCCACCTGAATCTGTTCAGACCACCTATTTCAGATCTGTCGGCTCTTATAAATGTAGCCACACACCCGCAAAGTGAGATAAAATGGCAATGTGATTAGTGTATGTGTGTGAGTGCGAATGCTTATGTGTCCCTGTCTCATTCCTTTTGTAAAGATTAATACATCAGAGCGAGCACTTACGAAAGGAAGGATAAAAAAACAACGACCGGGGTCCAATTCTCCAGACATTCAATAACCAAATGTCATCCACATGGTAAGCAATAAAATAAAAATATATGCTTTAGCAGAGGCAATATAAATATGATGTATATTTTGAAGTTGGATCACAGAACAGTGGCATAAAAATAACACCCAGTGTCAAATTTTGAGACCTTTTAAAACATGGCATTTCTTTGGGCTGCCATTCCTAAAATATCTCAGCATCTCAAGCCGTAAAACAGAAGTTGGTCTAAATCTGATGGGAGCATCTAGTGTAATGAGGGCATGGAAATTCTCGCCAGCATCCCAATGCCAAGATGGCATTAATTTCCCCTCCTCCACCCTCCCCACTACCCCACTCCTGAGATGCACCCCACCTCCCAGTCTCCATCTCCTCCACCTGTCCCAGTAACCCTTACTTTTCAAAACTCCTTTGCAGACATTATTCCATTTGACCTTTACAACCTGCCTCTGAGGTTGGGAGGATAAATATCGTTACTGCCATTTTATAGTTGAGAAAATAGAGACCACAAAAGTGGTCTTGAACCTGGGACTGGAAAGCTACCTACCTGCCCCTCTGCCCCACAGCAAAGCAAATGTCTTCTCTGTCTCAGAAACGGTCATTTTCGGCTCACACATGCACACCCCAAAAAATCATTAAAAAGACTTCCACACAAAACTGACACCCCTCTGTGGCCCAGCATAAATCTAGGTTTCTAACTAGGACTCATTTAGAAAATGCAAACTATTATCTTTTTGCATCAACCGAATAAAATATAATTAGAAAAGCGAATCCAGGGTATATTATAAACATCAAAATATATCAAAAATGGATGCCTTATGTTTCTCAAAACACAGACCTTTTGCAAGTTGCTGAGTTGTAATCAGGAAATGGGAGTCTGGAAATTTGAGTGATTTGTCTAAGGCCTTGGAACGTGAACACCAGGACTGGAACGCATGTTGTTGATGCCGAGGGAAGAGCGATCAATTCCGGGTGCCTGAGCAAGTCACTTAACCTCTCTGAGTTTTAATCTCCCCATGACGAAGGGAGTATGGCCAGGTGATTCCTACTCTGCTTTCTAGCTCTGAAATGCTGCAATTTTATCTCTAGCACAAAATACTCCACGTCACTCAGAGAAACCCTTGTGTTTCGCACAGAGTGGTTAGTAAGATACCTCTGATGGAACCCCAACCTTGAAAGCATTCCGGTGAGCACCTTCTTCTTAGTAAAGTATCACAAGAATGGAAAAGCAAGTATACACTGTACTCAATACTGAGATGAAGCCAGTAGATGAACTAATACATGTTTGCAGAATACAAAAACTCAATTCAATTCAAGTTGGGGGACGTGGGAGGGGATGAAGGGGAGGAGAGAGAGGGCTCAATGTGCTCCCACCTAATGGACATAATGTAAGGGTATGTGGCACACCTCCTGGGTGCGGGATACAACTACAACAAAGGCATCACTTAATAAATGCAAACACTGTAACCTAATTGATTGTACCTTCAAATTAATTTGAAATTTTTTTTAATAATAAAATAAAAATAGAAAAAAATTTTTTAAAGGTTTAGGATTAAGAAGAATAGGCAAATAGGCTCTGGTCCTGTATCAGCCACTAGCTTGCTTTGTAACCTTGAGCTTCTCCTCCACTAAGTGAGAAATTTAGACTCAATGAGGATGAGAAATACATGTCACATCAAGTGCCACCTAATCAACACAGGGGGGCTACCTGGGGGTACAATGTTGAGAAAAAAAATATGAATCTGCTTTCGACTCAAGAGGAAAGAGTGCTGAGGTTGATTAGTGATGTCTGACACTGGTAAGAGCTAGAGGCAACAGATGGGCGTTTGCCATCCCTGGGGTAGGTGCTCTTTAAGGGCTCTTCTAACTTGACTCAAATCATCTGTGAGCAGCACCCAAAAATCTGAGGGATTCAGAGTCACTGATGCACCAGAAGCAAAACTTGGCTTGTTCAACTGTTTTTATATTACCCATGGCTTGAGTTTGAATAATCTGTCCCCTGATACCACTGTATTTCAGAAATTGCTACCTAAGGCAAATTCTCCACTTTTAAACTCATTTCCTGAGTTGGTCTTTTTAAGCCCCACATTAAATATTGATCTGCCCTGGAGTGATCTAATTTATTTAGTAGAGACATGTTTGACTCCACCAGAACTGTCAAACCCCGAAATGGGGCCATACCCCTCCTGAAGCAATAACCATCTGGGATAGTGACAGACAAACCAAGGACACCAGAAACAGTGGTTTTCTGCTGTCTGAGTCTCAGGGACAGTGCCTGCCTTCCTGTTTTCAGAGAGGTCGCCCTCTCACCAAGCCTGTCAGAGTTCCCCTGAGAACCTTTCCAATGAGGATGGAGTCTGAAAGCCAAGAGGTCCCTTCTATGCTGACCAGCCTCTAGGTCCTGCTCGACCACAAAGGTATCACAGAGACTCTTCTGCTTCCTCCCAGCATACTCTGTTTCTACCAAGCTCTGACCTTCATAACCCCTCCCTGGAATCCTATTTTTGGCCCAGGAACATGGACTCTGGTTGTAAACCTCAGCCCCAATGTGCTTTGGCTTGATTGCCTTTCTGATTGATAACACATTGGCTGTCTTTAAAGGAATCCCCCTATCTGCTCTTACTGGACTCATTTTATTAAAGGAGAGAGAGAGAGAAGAGAGAAACCTCCTGCCAGAGCCTGGATAAGGAGCGACATCCCCCTCCTTGCAGCTAGCACACCACACAGAGTGGATTGGAAAATTCAAGGTCCTGGTCTGGCTTTGCCCTTGGATCTGACTCCTTCTACCTCCTCACACACAGAATCACTTGCTTCCAAACCCTTGCAGGTTGATTAGTGATGTCTGCCACTGGTAAGGACTAGAGCAACAGATGGGCATTTGCCACCCCTGGGGTAGATGCTCTCTAAGGGCTCTTCCAACTTGACTCAAATCATCTATGAGCAGCATTGGGTTGATTCAGCATAATTTCTCTATGATCAAGGCTTCTAAGCACAAATGCCAAGGTTCCCTTCTGGGTTTCTGGTGACATCTGTTTGGGACCTAGCGAACAAGAGTCCCTGAGGCAGGGAACACAACCTATTTTCTTGGGTTATTTTCTATTTCAAAGTTGTAATTATAAATATCATTTACTTATCTTCCTATACCTGTGTTTTCTTTGTTAATTCACCCAATGATCCTATAAGGTTGGTAGTATCCTTATCCTCATGAGGGATATGGGGAAATTGAGGCGCCAAGGTTGTGGCTAGTGACCACATATGGCAAATTAAAATTAAGTAGAGTTTGAAATTCAGTTCCTAAATCTGAATGAATCAGTCACATTTCAAATGCCCATTAGCCACAGACGCCTAGTGGCAACCGCACTGACAGTGCAGAATTATAGACCATTTCTATCATTGCAGAAAGTCCTATTGGACAATGCTCCAAGGGGTAAAGTAACATCCCTGTGCTGGATAGAAACTAAGTGGCAAAGTTGGATTTTAAAGTAGGCAAATTTCTCTGTGCACCACCCTCTCCTGTTGTTGAAAGGAATTCAAAGGGAAAAGGTTGAAGGGGGCAAGAGGCCAACAAAGAAATGTCCCTCTTAGAGGGAAGGCAGATCAGAGAAAACACAGCTGACCTTCTGACCCCTCCTGTCCTTGTGCTATCACCACCACTGTGGGTCACCTGGTCATCATGTTGCCATTCACCCAGTCTGAGATCTCCTCCAGACAAGGAGGGAGGCTGGGGCTTGAGTTCCCTCTGGCAGTTACATCTATGTCCCCAGAGAAGGGGAGTCAAGTACACAGCTGGACACAAAAGAATATCTTTACACATACACACACACAGACTCAACTTCCTAAGACCTGTTGGAGATGGTAGAGGTCAACTGAGGTCATTGATCTGTATGTTTGATCCAATTATCATTTATGGTACGCCTGTCATAAGCCAGTCTCTGAATCTAGCACTTTTTACGACTAGAACCTAAGTAATTTCTGGGGCCCATGTTACTCCAGAATGTTCATAAACTAAAACAATTTGAAATAATCTCAGTCTTTATTTGTATCTCACAACATAAACAGGATTTGAATTATAATTTATGGTGTCATTTCTCTTTTTCACTGTATATTTGAACTTAAACTCTATTTTATAAACAGCTTCATTGAAATATAATTTTCATACTATATGATTCACCTATTTAACGAGAACAATACACATTGTGAGGGTGTATAACATGCACCCCGGGCGAGGGGCTCTTCTACAAATGGAACTTTACCCTGGAAGTGATAACAATGTAACCTAAATATTGTATCCTCATATTAATTTGAATAAGGTTAATAAATAAAGACTTGGAAAGATAAAGAAAAATAGTTTTAAAAAATAAAGTTCACAGTAATTTTTGACACTCCAGAAAGAAACCTCAACCCCACTATCAGTCACTCCCCATCTCCCCTGACTCTATAGCCCTACGTAACCACTAGTCCACTTTATCTCTATAGATTGCCTTTTCTGGACATTTCACAGACTTGGGTTCATACAATACAATTGCTTCTTTCACTTAGCACAATGGGCTCAACGTTCATCTATGTTATAGCATGTATAAGTACTTAATTCCTTTTATCGTTAAATAATATTCCATTGTATGGATATACCACATTTTATGTATCATTTGTCAGTTGATAGATATTTGAGTTGCTTTCACATTTAGATTACGATGCTGCCATGAATATTCATGGACGAGTTCTTGTGTGAACTTATGTTTTCATTTCTCTTGGGTATATACCTAAAAGTGGAATTGCTGGGTCCTGTGACAACTCTATATTTAACATGTTGAGACAACTGTTTTCCAAGGTGCCTACACCATTTTACATTTCCATCAGCAGTATGTAGAGTTTCCCACTTCTCCACATCTTTGTCAACACTTGTTATTATCTATCTTTTTACTTTAGCCAGATAAATAGGGGTAAGATAGTATCACCTTGTGGTGTTGACTTGCATCTCCCTAATGACTAAGGAGATTCAGCACCTTTTCATGTGCTTTTTGATCATTCATTTATTTTCCCAGGAGAAATGTCCCTTTACTCGCTTTTTAATTGGGCTATTTGTCAGTTGTAAAACATTCTTTATATTTTTAAGATACAAGTCCCTCATCAGACAAGATTTGTAAATAGCAACTCATCCTCAGCTACACTGAAAAGACTTCTGACCACCTAAGCCTGCTAGGTTTTTTCTTTCTTACTGTTCACCTTCTCCGTTTCCTTCCAGTTTTGTCTATTTTGGTTTTCCCATGAATAAATCTCAGCCCTTTCTGGGGCAAGACCTTTAGTCTCCTTTCTTCAGTTTTGCATCAGAAAAGTCCAGAAATCGGGCTGGCCCTCTTAGATGATTGGAAATAGGAGATCACAATGCCTTATAACTTAGTGGCTTTTATTGCTGTTGTACCTGGATCATCTCATTTCACTCTCAAACAAGCCTGGGAAATTCGCCCCCACTAATCCCAATTTGGAAATGGGGAAACAGAAATCTTGAGGTGACAGAGATGATTGTTAGATAAAGGTCCACATCTTAAGTGGAAACCTAAAAAGTTGCAGAGTTAGAATTTGAACTCATGACTTTTGACTGCTGGCTCAGTGCTCTGCAACAAAATGCTGCCGTAGAGATTTCCACTTTTATTAACTGACCCTAAGTCACTCTCAGAGGTTGTATTTACAAACACCACTTATGAGAACAGGTGTGGGTGATGCCACTTTCTATTCCATTCAGCAAAAATGTCACTTGCATACCTGCTCCTTCCTAGGCGCTAAATATGAGCCATGTTCATCTCTGCAGCAGCCAAGAGAAAGAGAAGAAGGCAGAAATGACCAGACCCTCTTGTGCCTCTTTCACCTTCTCGATCTAACCCTGGAAGAGTCGCCAGTCTGTGGCATAAGCCACACCCCCATAAATCTGGACCCAGGGAAAGTCTCTCTAGACTGACACCTACTGAGAAAGATGCCCAAGGCTCCCCGCTTTAGTTCTCTGAGGATTACTAAATGGATCGGATTGAATCAAACCAGAAGGCAGAGCTCCATGGTGGAATGAAGCCAACTCCCAGATCCAAATCTTTCCTTCCCACCCACACGCCATGACTCTGCCCATCCATGCCCTGTTCTTCCTGGCCCTGAGTATCTGTTAGGTAGACAAGATAAAACTGAATTGTGACAGCTGGGTTATTTCCCTCCCCGAGCCCCTGAGTTTGCTTTCCTGCATCTTAGCCACCTCGCTACTCATCCCAGTGTCCCAGCTGGCAGCAGACACAGGACTTGGGGTCCCAGAGAGGACCCTTAAAGCTGCCATGGGTTTTCCTAAGGCAGAGCCATGTGTCTAGAAGCTCGGCAGCCTCTAACTGCTGGAGAGCTCAAGAGGAGCGAACAGCCTTGCAGCTCGTAGATAACCTTTGAGAACTATGGCCATCGGCAGGGAGAAAACCATCTGTTAATTTGTCTTCCATTTGTCTTAGAATTTTCAAGAAAGTGAGCAGTTGGGCTGCTCAGCTTTATTGTTCACAGTTAGGAGGCAAAGAGTTGGAGTGAGGAACTTCATCTTCCAAAGTGCAAAAAGCTGTCTCTTGACTCTTTCATGGATTTCCTCTGTTCTCCAGGACTAGGGTTTTATCTGTCCCCAGAAGGATTTCACAAATTGCTCAGAAAAAGCCTTGCTGTCAAACCTGCTTGTGAACTTGAGGTGGCAGACAAGGACCTGAGAGTAGGGAGGAGAAATGAACACAAGGCTGCAGAATAGGCAGGCCAGCCTCCTCCAGTTAAAAATGACAGCAAAGATGCACCAACCTGGCTGAGATGGCTGCCACCATCCTTGTTTCCTGCCTTCACTTCCTGTGACTTGCCCCTCCCACAGCTTCCTGGATCACCCCAAGGTGTTCATGTCTAGTGTAAGGTACCAACTGTCCCAGCGTGCTGAGGACTGAGAGGGTTCCTGGCACACAGGACTTCCAGTTTTAAAACTAGGACAGTGTCAGTTAAAACACTAGTTGATCACCCTCAATGGTGATGAGTGACACATGTGGATTGCATCTCTAAGGGTGACTGCCTATTTTAAGGACCAAGGAGATGCAAAGTCTTCCTTGCACCCTTTTGGTCATCTCAAGCCTCTGACTTAAAAGGGCGAAGACTGGGCACCAGGCAGATGCGAGTGGAGCAGTTGAAGGAAATGACTCTGTACTCACAGCACTGAGGTGTCCCTCTGCACCTATGTCCAGACCATCTCCCTATTCCCAGACCTAAAACCGTGCTTCCCGCAGCCACATGGAGCTGCCCGTGCTGCACAACTCTGCCAACCAGTGCTGTCTCCCAAGGCTCTCTTCCTGGCCCCTGATATTGATGAACTAGCAAAGGTAAGACTGAGGTGGTTGTAGTAGGGGCTGGATACCACCCAGCCACCAACCTCACTAACAGATCCTTGATTTTCTTCAGGTATTGGGTAACTGAAGTATCCAGGCCCAGGATCTGAGTTATGGTAGTTGCTTTCCTCTTTCCTCTGAATTGTTTAGGACAAATGACCCAGGTCTGGCCTAGGAAATGTTGATGTCACTGGAAGTCTGTTGGGGCCAAAGTATTCATCCTATTTTCAGGATCTGCCTCCCACAATAATGAACCCAATCCTCCCAAACACAGCATTAATTTTTCACCTCTTAAAGGCCCCAGCTCCTAATACAGTTTACATTTGAAGTTCAATTTTAACATGGGTCTTGGAGGGGACATTCAAACCATAGCCGTACCTTCCTTCAAAGGGTCACGCATGGTGCCCAGAATATATCATAGTCTTGATAACTCCCAGAATATATCATAGTCTTGATAACTCCAAGCTATTATACTAGTAATAATACTAACATTGCTAGTATTACCATTATGATTACTTCTAAAAAGAGAAACTTCCTGAAGTTAGAGTAGAAATGTAGCCCTTTGGGGTAGATGGCTGATGGATGGATGTTGCAATTAATCATGGGCCACAGAGTCCTTTTGTGAAGTTCAACCTAAGGGTTCCAGATGTTCAGATTTTATTTGGAGAGATTCTATGGAAGAAAGAGAAGGAGAAGCGAGGATGGGGCTTTAATAGAAGAGCAGAGGGTATGGAGTAGGCTACAAGTCCTGAGCTGGGAAGACAGAGTCCGGTCCAGGTGCTGGCTCTGGTCCCCAGGAACCTCACTTCGCAGTTCAGAGGAGAATCCCTGCTGCATGGCAGCACTTGGCAGCGCTAGAGACAGATGTATGAATTGAGGAAACAGAAGACTAATTGCAAATCGAAGGTACAGTGACAGCTAATGAATCCCCAGATCACCTCTGTGACTATCTCAGATTTCCAGAAGATCAGGTCCATGAACAGACTGACGTGGATCCAAAATCAGGAAGAGGAGAGGGACGCAGTAGGACGGTGAAGGAGCACAGGTGACCTGGACTTGGACCTGCCACTTACTAGCCTGGAGACTTTGGGTATAGGACTCAACCTTCCTATACCTAGGGTCAGTTTCTCTGTGCCCCTTGGGAAAACAACACTCACCTCTATGATGTCTGCAAGCAAGTGCGCCATGTGACAAACAGCCACCCACTCTAACAACAATTCCTGCCCCAACCTAGACTTAGTTTATAGCCCCATCTTAGGGGTGTCACATCAGCAGTGCACTAAAGCTCAGTGAACTCCACCCATCAGCGTCCTAATGAGCTCTGGTTTTCTGATTGGCCCCCAAGGTGTGTAACGGCAGCAAAGAAGAGTTGTGACAGTCTAGGAGGGAAAGCGGACAGAACGACCAAGTGGGCAAGAGTAAGAATTACAAAAATAGAGCAATCTTGGGGATGTTTTGGTGCATGGATAGACAAGTGAGCTGAGTGACAGACCCCTCTCAGTAGACCAGTGACACGGTATCGGTAGACCATGTGTGAAGGAACAAATCATGGGAGCCTTGAGTCATTAAAAAAAAAAAAAAGGGTAAATCGGTTCAACACAATCAGTTTAAGAATACATTGTACAAAAAAAAATGTATGCATCTGAGCAGTATTACCATCACAGACAGGAAAAGAGTTCAAGTGAATGTTACAGGTGGCTGACTTAGCACTGGGGTGCTTCCTTTCTTGATGATAAATGGAAGAACACCCCCAAATACGTATTGAGGTCTTTTTGCCTCTCAGCAAGGTGTTATTTAGGCAGAAGGAAAGCAATGGAAATGGGGAAAGGGGAGCAATTGGTGGAGACTTAGGGTTTATCCTTCCATTTAAAAAAAAAAAAATCTACTCAGCACGTGGCCGGCACGGCTCAGGAAGCTTGGTCGTCCTGGTCCTGCCCCTGCGCAGCAGCAGGTCCTCCAGCCGCCTGCAGTGCTCCCGGAGCTGCTTCTCTCGAGGCAGCAGGAAGGTGAGGACCTTGTTGCGCACGACGCCGCGGTCCTCCTCCTCTCTCAGCCGCTGCTTCACGCGCGCCGCCTGCTCTTCTTGCTGCGCCAGGACCCTGTTCATCTCGCAGAAGGCGTTTTCCAGGTAATGGATGGCCTTGAGGGCCTCCTCCTTAAAGTCCTCCAGCTCTCGCTGCACCCCGTCCACCTTCTGCTGCAGGGTCTCCAAGTCATCCAGCGGTGGGACACAAGAGGGCCACGACTGGGAGAGGGTAAAGTCTCCAGACTGGAGGCCACTCTCCACCATTTTCTTCCCTTGTAAGGTATTCACCTTCATGAGAATGGACCCAGCCTGAAAGAGGGGTTCCATGGGCTCTCTGCCACTCTGGACAAAAGGTGGGGGGCGAGAGACCAACCAAGTCAGTGAATATTTTTGGTGATAGAGACACTTCTCCTAGAGAGCCCCTACCCGTTGTGACATCAGGGCTTCTTCAGCCAACCAGGAGGAAGGCCACAACCCGTCATTTGCATATTATCGCCTTATTGGTTGGCTCCCCAGAGTTTGGTCTGCTCATCTACTCAGGCTGCCCTCCTGAGATACTCTCCTCAACTCATCACCCTTCCAGAACCAGAACTCAGACTCTTCTTTAACCTGAGGGACATACCAAGTCCCAGAGCAGGGAAGAAAACAGGACAGAGAGCAAGGCAGGCCGGGTCAGACTTACTGGTTGTCAGGACTGGGTGGTCTCCCACACTGGCCAGGAGTCTGCATAGTCTCAGAACGGTTTCAGTCTGGGCTTTAGTACCTTACCAGTAAAACAAGGACATTGTAAGAGATAATGACTAATCCCACTTAAAGCTCCAAAACGCTAGAAGAATAATTTCTTTTTCCAAATCCATACTTCTATAATGATGCCAGAATTCTATATAATCTTAGAAATTGCAAGAAGTGTACTTATGTTTTGATGTAAGGTTCACAACAGTGGCTGATTTGGTATACGCAGGATAAAAATGGGTTACTTGTTTTTCTTCAATAAACACTTACTGAGAACTTACTATGAACAAATGTGAGCAAGAGCACATGGTCTTCCTGAATATTGATGAATAGGAAAAGAAATATATAGAAGGGTGAATCTTGAACTTTGTACCTAATAATTATAACAAAGGAAAATGTTTCCAGCTAATCTACATTTGTTTTAGTGGAGAACAAACCTTTGTTCTGCAGGTCTCAATCTCTTGCCAAGACCTCTCTTCCTGGGCCTCAAATCTAAATGTCTCCCCAACAATAAGCCTCAAATTCAATCCATGCAAACCTGAATTGCTCATCATTTCCCCCAAACTAGTTTCCGTTCCAGTGTTGCTGTCATATTAATGGCATTAACCTGGGGTAGCAGGCACACCAGAACTCATATGAGAAACCTGGGGGCTTGGCACCTGTGGCTCAAGCGGCTAAGGCGCCAGCCACATACACCTGAGCTGGCAGGTTTGAATTCAGCCTGGGCCCGCCGAATGACAATGATGGCTACAACAAAAATATAGCCGGGTGTTGTGGCAGGCACCTGTAGTCCCAGCTACTTGGGAGGCGGAGGCAGGAGAATCGCTTGAGCCCAGAAGTTGGAGGTTGCTGTGAGCTGTGATGCCATAGCATTCTACCCAAGGTGACAGCTTGAGGCTCTGTCTCAAAAAGAAAAGAAACGAAAAGAAACCTGGTGCTCAGGTTCATGGTTTCTAGAAAACCGTGGTGTTTCGTAGTTTCAAAGTCTGTCCCCTTCCAAACTTATGTTGAAATATAATTGCCCTTGTAATAGCACTAAGAGGGTAAGGGACCTTTAAGGGCTGATTAAGCCATGAGGGCTCTGCTTCAATAAATAGATTAATGCCATATCTCAGGAGTGGGTTCCTTATGAATAGATAAGTTTGTCCCCTTTTCGTCTCTCTCTCACCTCTGCTTTGTCCTTCTGCCTTGATCATGCCTTCCACCACAGAATAACATAGCTAAAAGGCCCTCACTGGCTTGGCATCCATATTTCAGTGAGTAAGGGCACCAGCCACATACATCAAAGCTGGAGGGTTTGATCCCGGGCTGGGCCTGCTAAACAATAATGACAACTGCAACCAAAAACTAGCCGGGTGTTGTGGCAGGTGCCTGTAGTTCTAGCTACTTGGGAGGCTGAGGCAAGAGAGTCACTTAAGCCCAAGAGTTTGAGGTTTCTGTGAGCTGTGACGCCACAACACTCTACAGAGGGCGACATAGTAAGACTCTGTCTCAAAAAAATAATAATAATAAAATAAAGATAAAAGGCCCTCTCCAGATGCCAACACCTTGATCTTGGCCTTACCAGCCTCCAGAATGGTAAAGAAATATATTCCTGTTCTTTGTAAATTACCCAGTCTCAGGTATTTTGTTATAGCAGCACAAAACAGACTAAGACACCTGGGGTCAACCTAGACACTTCCACATCAAAGTGATGCTAAGTCTTATAAAATCTACCATCTCTGAGCTCTCTAGTGTTGCTGGGTTGGAGCCCCAGCTCTACCCCTTACAAGCTATATGTCTTTGGTGGATTACCTCATCTCCCTAAGCCTCAATTTTCTTACCATAAAGAAGGGATACCTAAGTAAGTGATGTGCAGCTCTCCAGGAGGAAAAAAAAAATTAAGCTCTAATTTGTAGCTGTTACCAATTTCTGTGGTGTAAATACTCCCACTGTGGCCAAGTTCAGGCTACCAACATTATGGTGCTGGGAAGAAGTGCGTAAAATCAGCTCTCATGAGCCTGTTTGAATGGACCAGCACCACAGGACTGGTGATGAGGGCAGCAGCTTTCTCTGAGATACAGATGAACCTATCTAGGGCACATTGCAGTAGGTGTCAAAAAGGGCATTTCTCAGGAAGGTTCATGGCTAAACTAAGGGGGCATTTTAAATGGAAAGATGAAGAAAATCAACACCTGTTACTAGGACAGAATATTTGGTGGAAAGAGCTCACTGTTCTAGGAGTCAAGAGATGTGGGGTCTGGAATGGCTGTGTGACCCCAGGTCAATCACCCTCCCCTCTATTCCTTCCACTGTAATGTGAGAAGATGAGACCTTCTCTGAGGTCTCTGGTATTCAAAGAATCCACACAATCCTTCAATTAAACCTTTCCTGGGGAGCTTATTGCCTTCTCCCTCTTTTTGTGACTTGGGAAGTCTTTCCAAGTCCCTGATGGCAAAGGAAACTTCATGAGGAAAGGAACTGTGAGTTTCTCACCCTGTGTACCCTTCGGTGTCCTTCTTGGTGCCCTGCACACAATTGCACTCAAATAACTAGATGAAATAGAATTTATTTTCACAGATGGCTATCAAATCCTGGGCACCCCTGGCTTTCCCGCTGACATGATGACATCTACTGGTCTCAGCAGAAACAGCACCCTCTTGATTCCCCACCTAACAGCCAGATGGGAATTTGGGAGGTGATGTAAACAGCATGTGGTCTTGTTGTGTATTTATAATACTTGGGGAGGGGGGTGTTGGACACATAGTAGGTGCTCAATGGATGTTTTTTAAATCCGTGAATGGAAAAATGTTCCCCTGTTTTCTGGTCTCTAGCATTCTCTGAGTATTTTTCTGCTTCTTTTCTCTCTGTGTCTCTCTCATTCTCTGGCTATTTGTTTCTGTCTCCCACAGATAATAATGGAAGTCATAATCAGAGCTGTGAAACAGGGTAGCAAAAGTCAAAATGGAACAGCAATTTATTTTTGTGAGACAGAGACTCAAGCTATTGCCCTGGGTAGAGTGCCGTGGCATCGCAATTCACAGCAACCTCAAACTCTTGCCTCAGCCTCCCAGGTAGCTGGGAATACAGGTGCCCACTACAAAGCCTGGCTATTTTTTGGTTGTAGTTGTCATTGTTTGGCAGGCCCGGGCTGGATTCAAACCCGCCAGCTCCAGTGTATGTGGTTGGTGTCCTACCTGCTGAGCTACAGGCACTGAGCCAGAACAGCAATTTTTAATTTTCCAAGTGTTTTTGGTGAGGTTTCAGTTCACTGCTCAGAACCAGAGAGGAGGACGGTATTTCCACGTGAGCACACCAAGGCAAGTGCTATAGCAGAACCCCCGGGGCTTGATGGCCTCGGAAGCCCTCCAGGCAATGCCCTCAGCAGGGTAACTCAGTGAGCCCGTTCTGAATGTTCCCCTGGAAAGTTCATAGTGGAGGCTGTGCCTTCCACACAGAATTTCTTTCCATGTATCATAGGAAAGGAAGAAAGCCAATCTGTTCCATTCAAGGTACCAAGAGAAAGGAGTTCTAACTTCTCCTGGCAAGATATCTCTGGCTTTATGGTTGTTGCCGCCCTTGGTCCATTTCAGTGAATCACAGACTCCCGTGTCTCAGGATGATGGGGGGACAAGTGGGGCATGTCAACCCCACAGAGATCCAGGTCCCATCCCATGAGAATCAGATTCAAACTGAATGGGGTGGGAATTAATAGTCCGCATGTTTAATAGGTCCCTAGATGGGAAACCCATGGCTCTGAGCACTATTCCTGCTGGGCCCTGCCCATGACCTGCAAATGAAAGCCAGGTGGCGTCCCCAGCACCCCACCCTACCACACCTCAATCCCTACTTGGACCAGGAAAAGGAACAAAACACAGGTCCTTCTTGTGCCTCCTTAAAAGTGAGGGAAACTCTCAGAAGCTAGAAGCCCTTCAAATCCCTTTCAAGCCACATTCCTTGATGGGCTCAGACCAGTTACAATTCCCTTCCTGGAACTGGAGCCAGGCGAGGATTCCCTGAAGCAGAAGCACAAGCCTCTGAATACCATAACCAAAGTGAGGTTCTGTTCTCAAGCAAAAAAGGGGGGAATCAGCAACCAGTTGTGTCTCTCACAAAGAATCATTATACTTAAAGAAAAGACTCAATATGGAATCAGAAAAAAACCTCAAATAGCCAAGACATTACTCAGAAATAAAAACAAAGCAAGAGGAATTATGCTATCAGACCTCAGATTATACTACAGATCGATAGTGATCAAAACAGCATGGTACTGGCACAAAACAGAGAGGTAGATGTATAGAACAGAATAGAGAACCAAGAGAAGAACCCAGCTACCTACCATTATTTGATCTTTGACAAGCCAATTAAAACATTCAGTGGGGAAAAGATTCCCTATTTAACAAATGGTGTTGGATGAACTGGCAGGTAACCTGTAGAAGACTGAAACTAGACCCACACCTTTCACCATTAACTAAGATAGACTCTCACTAAATTAAAGATTTAAACTTAAGACATGAAACTATAAAAATTCTAGAAGAAAGTGCAGGGAAAACTCTTGAAGAAATCGGCCTGGGTGAATATTTTATGAGGAGGACTCCCCAGGCAATTGAAGCAGCATCAAAAATACACTACTGGGACCTGATCAAACTAAAAAGCTTCTGCACAGCCAAGAACACAGTTAGTAAAGCAAACAGACAGCCCTCAGAATGGGAAAAGATATTTGAAGGTTATGCCTCCAACAAAGGTTTAATAACCAGAATCCACAGAGAATTCAAACGTATTTGCAAGAAAAGAACATCTCAGGGTAGGCAAGGGGCCTGAAGAGAAACTTCTCTGAAGAAGCCAGGCGCACGGCCTACAGACACATGAAAAAATGCTCATCATCCTTAATTATCAGAGAAATGCAAATCAAAACTACTTTGAGATATCATCTAACCCCAGCAAGATTAGCCCACATCACAAAATCCCCAAACCAGAGATGTTGGTGTGGATGTGGAGAAAAGGGAACACTTCTACATTGCTGGTGGAAATGCAGACTAATACGTTCTTTTTTTGGAAAGACATTTGGAGAATACTTACAGATTTAAAAATAGATCTGCCATTTGATCCTATAATTCCTCTACTAGGTATATATCCAGAAGACCAAAAATGGCATTATAACAAAGATATTTGTATCAGAATGTTTATTGAAGCACAATTCATAATCACTAAGTCATGGAAGAAGCCCAAGTGCCCATCGACCCACGAATGGATTAATAAATTGTGGTATGTGTACACCACGGAATATTATGCAGCCTTAAAGAAAGATGGAGACTTTACCTCTTTCATGTTTACATGGATGGAGCTGGAACATATTCTTCTTAGCAAAGTATCTCAAGAATGGAAGAAAAAGTATCCAATGTACTCAGCCCTACTATGAA
>CAUYON010132448.1:0-94183 GCA_963573935.1 Arctocebus calabarensis
CTGATAACCATGAAAGCATGAACATGATCCTGTTCCCCTTAAAATACGATGAAAACTCAGCTTTGGTGGACATTTTAATTGAGCGGCTCCTGTGGCTCAGCGAGTAGGGCGCCGGCCCCATATGCCGAAGGTGGCGGGTTCAAGCCCGGCCTCGGCCGAACTGCAAAACAGAAAAATAGCTGGGCGCTGTGGCGGGCGCCTGTAGTCCCAGCTGCTCCGGAGGCGGAGGCAAGAGAATCGCTTAGGCCCAGGAGCTGGAGGTTGCTGTGAGCAGTGTGACGCCACGGCACTCTACCCAGGGCGATAAAGTGAGACTCTGTCTCTACAAAAAAAAAAAAAAAAAGAAAGAAATTCTATTCAATAAACCCAACTAAGCCATGACGATATTTCTGACCCCCAGATACTGGGGATACCTAATGTGTTGTTTCAAGCCTTTAAGTTTGTCATAAATGTCATATGCAGCAGTTACAATATAACATATTTAATAAACTGTTCACAAGTTTGTCCAGGAGACCAGAAAGAAAGTTCCCTATGTAATTCTTGTAACTTCCTCATAATTAATGAGGTCAGAATTTCTCCAGAAATCCAAGATCATGAACATTTACCTCTTTGATTTTAGATTTTGTACTTGAATTTATATGGAGAGTCATGCTGAAAGCTCTAACAAAAACTCACTTGATCCAGCTTGATTCAATTGTGGGGACTTCAAGGTTAAACCAGCCTAATGAAGATGTTAATGATTTCTAAAATTATTCCCAATTCTATTCTCCCATTTATCACATATTGTTCAAAAAAACTAAATGTATTACCATTCAGAGATTCACTTTAAAAGGCATAAACATTAGGCAAAGTAAAATTCTTTATTTAAGAAAAGAACGAGGCTAGCTACTTAACCTAATCAACAATGGTTGATTTATTTTTTGAGCTTGAGGACAGAAAGTATTTGGTTGCCCCAATATATTGAAGGGGGATTTGTATGTAGTACATTTTTAAAACTTTGAAATCAACACTTCAGCATATTTGGGGTTAGATCAAGTAAATTAGGACTGGGATTACATTTTTAAATATTGTAAACATTTCTATAATGCAAAATTTATGCTTAAGGGAACTTGGATAATAATAATGGAAAAATAGAAAGCCAAACACCAAAGTGAAGTCAAGAATTAGTTCATCTTACTGAAACGTAAGCTGTCAATGCAACCACTTTATTATTTCCCATTTGAATGGATGGGAACTTCAAACACCATAAACTAAATTTAGACTGGACTCCTCTGTGTTTGGGTTGGACACTGGGATAGAATCGAAATGTGGAGAGTCAAAAGCACAATTATTAGAGACAAAGTGTAATTATTAAGATGTGGATTTAAAAGGGGCAAAACAGAAGCAGAATACTAAACTGAGGCAAGAGGACAGATCTGGAATGGGTTATGCAATATCGGTACGAGTTATTAAAAAAAAAAAAAAGAGCAAAGATCTGAGAGGACAATGATTTCAACCAAGAGAGCAGTAATAAATTTTAACCAAGACAGATTTTATGAGCTGGATATTTGAAGTCTAGTTCGAGTACGAGGAGCAGGTTATTAAGGGATGAAATCCACTCATATAGAAGAAAAGCTGTTTGGAATATATGTAAAAAAGAACAAAGATAAACCTATGCTAAACCAAGAGTTAATTAATAAGAAAATAGTTTTACAAATCAAAGTAGTTGAAAGTAGAAAATATGCAAACTGTAGAAACATTTAGGGAGTAACCAAAAGGGATCTGATGAAAGTCCACCAGAGGTAAAAATAGAGATATTAAAATAACTGCGGGTGGGGAAAGGAAGAGCAGAGAGAGGGAAGGAGTAAGGGGGGTAGGGTCTTGGGGTCTTGGTTTGTGCCACACCTTTTTGGGGCAAAACAAGATTATAAGAGGAACTTTACCTTACAAATGCAAGCAGTGTAACCTGGTTCTTTGTACCCTCAATGTTCCCCAACAACAGCAACAAATTTATACACTACTGAAGAATTAGCAACTTTCAAAGGCATTTGATGGACTATATTATTTCTTGCAGACAAATTTTCATAGTGGAAACAAACTTTTTTATTTTAAAAACTATGAAGAAATAAAAGTTGTGTTAAATAGTTGGGTTTTTCCCTTCTTTGAAATTGTATTGCTATAATAGGACTTTACTTTGAGTTATATGGGTTGATGACTGTCAAAAAGTTGAATGATAAAATTTTCCAATGCAAAAATAATAGCTCCAGTGAAATGAATGAAATACTCCAAACCTATCTGATGAATAAATTATAATACTAGTTGAATACTGATTGCCACATCTTTCAAAGGTTGTTGCAAATGGGTCCTATTAGCAATTCAGGTGAGGGAAAAGTGAGAAACTGATTTCAAATTAAATTTGCAAACTGTTTCTGCCACTGCTGGCAGTGCTTATATGCTCATTCAGGGCAGACCTGGTACCTTCTTTGCAAAGTGGCAGCTGAGGAGACGCTGAAGCTCATGGGGAGCAAAGAAAAGCCTGAGGAAGAAGTTAAGACTGAGAACAACAACATTAATTCCCAGGGGGCAGGCAGGATGCTTCTGTGGTGCCCTTTCAGATGAAGAGGCATCCACCACTTAGTAAACTAATGACTGCCTATTGTGAAGGATAGGGTTTGACAAGGAGGCAGAGTCAAATTCCAGTCAATGAACAGGCACACCTGCACAGTTAAAACTGGAGGATGCAAACACAATTGGAGCGTTCCAGTCGCATACAGGAGTGGTCTATTAAAAAGAGAATCTGCCACTTTACTCCAAAACTCTGTTCTTACAGACCAAGAATATAGCCTCAGTTGGAAAACTACACTTGGGTTCCAAAATATTCTGACTACTAGAGGATCGTTTTCTCTATTCTTTCATTTTCTTCTTTCTCATTCCTTTATTGTACAAAAGTAAATGATATGTGTGCACAAGCATACTGCATTTCTTTTTATTAAATGACCAATAGTATGTTTTGACCACATCAAATGGAGATGGGATAGGGAAAAAAATTAGTTTTGTGAAAATAACTCCCCTTCTCCACCCTCATTCAGCTCTTACCTTTATATTCTGGGAAATCATTTTGTTCTCATTGTTTTAACAACAACAAAAACCAAACCAAAAGAAAACATAAACATCCTTGCATACCTTGTGCAATTGGATTGAAGAATTTTATTATTCTTCATTTATCATTGTAAAACCAAAGACAACTTTTACATAGCTGTTACATGTGGGGCAATGTCTTTAAATAAGGACAAATTACTTGAAAAAAATGAATCCTAGACCGTGTTCCCTCCAAGTCAAGTGTCTTTTGTTTAAATAAACTTATTCTTTAAAAATAAATTAATACATTTGCAAACCTAAACTCACAGCTGCTTACCTACATTTGGCCAAATATAAATTCCATAGATTTTACTCACTCACCATTAAAAAAAGTGTGTGAGTTCACTCATGAAAAAACTGGCCCTAGGAAATCTATTTGAGAAACAATATAAATAAACAACCATTACATTATGAAAAACAATTAATTTGTAGATGTGCCATGCAGAATATAACCACCATATCTGCAAATGTACTCCAATACTTTCAAATTAATTAAATGTATTGGACTAGAAGCTGAATAAATCACAATATATTACAAACATCAATGTTTATTTCCAGACTTAACCTATCTGTAGAGAAACCATGCCAGTTAATTTCCACGCAATGTCACAGGCAGAAGGAAAACAAGACTGAAATGTCTTTGACCTGAAACAACGAAACTGCACCACCATATCCATTTTGACCACCCAACACAGAAATTACAGGTCGTACTCTACTCAAAACTGTGGTGCCCAACCCTCGGGCCGTGGCCCAGTCCCGCTGCACAGCCTGTTAGGAACTGGGCCGCACAGCAGGAAGAGAGCAGCCGGCCAGTGAGCAGAGCTTCATCTGCATCTACAGCCTCCCCGGCACTCACACACCACCTGAACTCTGCCGCCCGTCAGATCTCCAGCCTCTACTAGGTGGTGAAGGAACTGTCTTCCAAGAAACCGTGGCCTGTCAGGACCCAGGCCAAACAGTAGGAGGTGAGCAGAGGGCGAGTGAGTGAAGCTTCACCTGTAGCTGTCGCCGCTCCCACTGTTCACATCACTGCCTCCTGCCAGATCCCCCACCATCCATGGAAAAGTTGTCTTCTATGAAACCAGTCCCTGGTGCCAAAAAAAGGCTGGGAACTGCTTCCTCAGAGTAGCCAGGCCTAGCCTTAAACTCATTCTGGAAACTTCTTGTTGGCAGTATCCAAACTTTTAGCAATATCCATATTAAGTTCATGTAAATCTATTCCTTCTGACCACTCCTCATACCAACTCCTCATGTCCCTTACCTGATTCCATTTTACCCATAGCACTGACCATAATTCCTCTACGTGTATGTGCATATATGATATACATAGAGCATGCCTAATAATTATGGCCTGCTTCCCCTCAATAGAGCAAGATTTATAAGGGCAGTAATCTTTATTGCGTTGAACTCTAGGTCCAGACCACTTAGAACAGTATCTAGCTTTCTTTTTTTTTTTTTTTTTGCAGTTTTTGGCCGGGGCTGGGTTTGAACCCCCCACCTCTAGCATATGGGGCCAGCACCCTCCTCCTTTGAGCCACAGGTGCTGCCCCATAGTGAGCTTTCGATAAATGTGTGCTATCTAGATGAATTCAAATACATTATGATAGCTCATTATTTAAAGCAAAACAATAGTAGGATATTTTTAATTACAAGGCAAGTTTTTCTTCCTTTTAAAAAACATACATTTCCTAATTAAGAGCCCATATCTTTCTCTGCCCGCTGCTCTCAAAGAAAGGCACGACTGCACGAGGAAAAAAAATAAAAGGTCATTAAACCACCAAGTGGGGATTTGGGCACAGGAGAAAAGGGGTCACAGCAATGCATTGCACGGCCTCATCACCAGTGATCTCATATTTAACAGCTCTAGGCCAACAACTTAAAATAACAATGTACCAAAATACTTGCCACACAAACCCAGCTTAGAAATCAAAAGCATACTATTGCGACATTAATGAAATAAGCAGGCTTCCTGCAGGTGACAACCTCTCGCTTCAGAGCATTCATTAGGCCATAGTCACAATTTCAGCTATATTTATGCTCACCTTATTTTACTTTGTAAAGGTAAAATGTAAACCACTTAAGCAGAACTCTATAAATATAATTCTAAGGTACAAAGTTCTCCTTCACACGAACAGCCAAATGTCTCTTCTCTCTCATTCTGAGACAATCACAAAGCATCGATTTTTCTGGTTTTCCTATAAAGAATCATGTTACTAAAGTCTCATATATATAAAACAATGATCCTCTAATCTGAGCTCTGTCATTTATTAGTTGCATGTCATCAAGCACATCATTTACATTCTGAGATCCTCAAGTTCCTCACCTGCTAAATAGAGCCAATGCCTGCAGAACTGTCAAGGCTTAGAGTTGTTAACTGCAAAGTCTAGAGCAGCGGTTCTCAACCTGTGGCTCGCGATGCACAGGAACTGTATTAAAGGGCCACAGCATTAGAAAGGTTGAGAACCATTGGTCTAGAGCAGGCGTCCTCAAACTTTTTAAAAAGGAGGCCAATTTACTGTCCCTCAGACAGTTGGAGGGCCGAACTACGGTTTAAAAAAAAAAACAAAAAACTATGAACAAATTCCTATGCACACTACACATCTTATTTTGAAGTAAAAAACAAAATGGGAATAAATACAATTCACACCAATGCATGTGGCCCGCGGGCCGTAGTTTGAGGACCCCTGTCTAGAGTATGGTATCTGGTATGTAGCACTGTGGTATAATGTCTATTGAGATAATATACATTTTATCTCACAGTGTTAAGATAATCATGACCTAACAAGTAAGCAAAAAGACAACCTTCAGAATGGAAAAAGATATTTGCAGGGTATGAAGCTGACAAAGGATTGATAACTAGAATCTAAAGAGGGCTCAAATTAATCAACAAAAAAAAGAAAAAGCAAACAATCCAATATACAACTGGGCAAGAGATAGGAATAGAAATCCCTCTGATAAAGACAGACAAATGGCTAACAAACATTTGAAAACATGCTCATCATCCCTGATTCAAGAAATGTAAATCAAAACTACCATGAGATATCACCTAACCCCAGTGACAATAGCCCACATCACCAGTCTGAAAGCTGCAGATGCTGGTGTGGATGTGGAGAGAGGGGAACACTTCTACACGGTTGGAGGGACTACAAACTAATTTGGAAGGAAGTATGCAGAATCCTCAAAGAACTCAAATTAGACCTCCCATTTGATCCTGCAATCCCATTACTAAGCATCTACCCAGAGAAAAGAAAAATCATTTTTTCTCAAGGACGTTTGCTCTAGATTATTTTATCACAGCTCAATTTACCATTGTCAAAATGTGGAAACAATTTAAATGCCCACCAATGCAGGAATGGATTAACAAGCTGTGGTGTATGCATACCATGGAATACTATTCAGCCATTAAAAAAGATGGAGAGTTTAGATCTTTTGTATTAACCTGGATGGAGTTGAAATACATTATTTTTAGTAAAGTATCACAAGAATGGAGAAGCAAGAATCCATTGTATTCAATTCTAGTATGAAGCCAGTAGACTATCTAATATATACCCCACGTAAGTGAAAGACTCAAATCAATTCAAGGTGGAGGGTGGGGGAACAAAGGAGTGGGAGAAGGGAAGTGGAAAGAGGATGGGAGGTTATGGTGTAGGGCACACCTCTTGGGGGCAGGACACAATTATCAGAGGGACTTTACCTAAGAAATGCAAATAGTGTAACCTAATTCTTTGTGACATCAATCAACCTGAAACAATAAAATACAAAAAAAAAAAAGAAGCAAAATCATGAGTAGCATTTTTCTCTATTATAAAAATATAGCTATGCCCTTGCAATCTTAGTTTATTTAGAGGCTATTATTTGGGAGCTGAAAAAGAGGGTGTGGTTCCTGCCCTCTTACTCACATCCAGGTTTGGGCTAAAAGAACAGAAATGCTTTGATTTGGGAAAGGGGAGAGTTACTGTTCCTCACCTGAGAAAGCAAAGTCCTCTCGAGCGAGTTTTCCAAGTAAGACTCCATGGTGCCTGGAAAGGGCCAGCCAGAACCTGTAGCTCAGAGATTTCACAAATGACTGTTGTGCCTGTGTTGCCTTTAAAATGGACCATGTTGATTTAAATACGTCTCTCAGTGGCAACCGTAGACAAGAACAAAGGACACATCACAGAATGTCAGAACCGCACAAGGTCTCTGGAACTCCCGTAAAACTCCAGGAAGATCCCCAGACCAATGACAATTAGGGATGGGCCTCTCTCTACTTTGGCAAGTAAGGGCTTGCATTCAGATTTAATGAGTTTTGAATAATGAAAAAACGTAACAGTCATACACCCAAATGTTATAGAGAAAAACTTCATTCCCACCACTCAAAATGGAGGACCCACCCTAACTCTACAGAGAGCTTTTCCTTTGTGTCTGGGCGAGAAGTGGTGCCCTCCTTTCCTTGGCGTGATATCACAGCACCTTCAGTGCTGTTGCATCATGCATCAGGCCATAGCACATTCCAACGTCCTATCCTTGTGACAAAGTACTGGAACACAGTCACCAGCCTCCTCAACAGATGAGCTGCAACTCCCCTGCAAAGAATCTAACCATTCTAAATTCAAGGCATCAAAGAAAGTTTTCTGCTTAAAATGAACTTCAAAAAGGTGAGTCACTGTTTTTCGCAGTCAGCAAGTTTCCTAGGGGTAGGAAGAGAAGGAATGATCATTTATGCTTCAATGCTGAAAACATGGGCTATAAATTGCCTTTTTTGATGCCTTTCAAAACAAAAGGATTTGAATAACCGTAGCCACAGATGTCAAAAGGCTCCCTAGGGTGACTACATATGCCTCATTATTAATCCAGAATGCGTTCACGTGCCAGTCACTGCCCTGAGCATGATGAAAGCATCATCCCATTTAGTCCTAATCAAAATCCACTGACATTATTGTTGCATTTTTCCAGAGGAAAAAATTAAGGTTTAAAGAGATTAAATAAGCTTAATAAGAAATCTCTAGTAAATGGCAGTGCTGCGGGTCCAGGACCCAAGCTCTTCACCTCAGTGGCCTTGCTCCGCATCTCAGTTGGAGACTCTCTGGGCTTCTGCTTCTCAGCCAGGCCCATCAAATCCAAGTCGACGCACCAGCCTGTCTTTTGCTCCAATAGCACTTCCCTAGTTACACCGCAATTACGAAAGCTTCTATCTTACATCAGTCCTGATTCTGGGAAGAAAACAGAAACAACATCAAATATCTTACCAGAGTGCATTTAATATAAGTAATTAATTAAGTGGGTGTTACAGAATTGAAAAATCAAAAGAGGGAACACCGAGGCAAGGAGGAAATAAAAACCACAGAAGTAATGGCCATCGCTAGGGAACATAAGGAAGAGAAGGGCTAGTTAGAAACTTGAAGTTTGGAGAAGGAACTCTGTAGAGCTGGGCACCAGATTTTGGAGGAGGCAGAAGTTCTGAGGAGTTGCCCAGCTGGCACCGGGTATGCAGAAACTAACTAAGTGGAGACTGAAACTTACTACCACTGCCAGGGTAAAAACAGGAACTGCAAACACACAGCGGGGAGCAAACTCTTCTCCTCTCCCAACCCACCAGTCTCCCTCCATTGCTCCACCGGGCAGGTCTCACTAATAGCCAGCTTCAAGGATTCCCAGGGCAAAGCACAAAGCCAAGTATGGAGGGCAGGCTTGAAGTTAGGGACAAAGCTTGGGTATTAACTGGCACACATCCTATCAGGCCACACTGATAAACAGAATGGACAGAGTAGGCTGTGGGAGCTCACCACTGTCACCTGGCCCCTCACCTGATGTTGACCTGTGACCCCTCACGCTGCCAAGCAAACAGACTCTTCCATTTCATCTGGTCCCCACTGAATGGCATCATGTAGGGAAGAAAATCAATCTGGGTTGATGCCCAGAATGTGTGAATAGTGCACTGGGATTTTACCATGTGCATCCTAACATTTAATCTTCAAGAACAGTCAGTCTGCTGTCACGCAGCAGTAACAATCACCACGTGACACAAAATTGGACAGTAACTGCCACACAGCTCCTGGGAAAACCAGGGCTCGGCTGTAACAGTCACAAACTTTTGTCTGTGACATACAGAAACCTAATAAAAATAGCACAGTTTTGCATATACTAAATAATTGAAAACTGCGTAAATACTACAGTAAATGTGTGAAAGTTTATGGAACTTTACCTTGAAAAGGTTGCTTGTGGAAGTGGGTGTCAGTCAGGCTGCAGGTGGTGAGTTACTGTGAAATAGGTGGAAGGAAGGTTCCCTAAAATCACAGGGTGGTAATTTCAGCATTACAACGGAGCAATCCTCCACAGCTCTGCGCAGCAGGTTGCAGGTTTCTGTGTTCACCTAATGTGTCTGGAGGACAAATTTCACATAAGTGAAGATAAAAGCCCATGTCCCAACCAAATTGCTCTAATATACTGATTGTATTGAGTATTGGAACAAGATTTCACAATAATCACACTAGAACTGATTATATCTTATGGTACCATTGGCACTTTTATAGATGAGGAAACTGACTCAGAAAGATTAAATATCTTGCTCAAACTTTTCAAAGGAAAGGAAAAGGAAAAAAGAGTACACTCCTTTTCCTGGGCCAGTGCTTTATATGTGCATGTAGGTGTGTAACATGACATGTGAGGTCACAGCAGCGGAACCTGGGGCAGCTGTCCGTGCAGTGCAGACACCGACCTTCCCTAGGATAAAGAATGAATGCTGCTCTCAGTCTTCTTTAGGTCAATGTTTAACACAGAACTGCTGAACAAAGGAATTCACGTCTCTCCCATAGTTTCCCATAAATGCACTTCTAGATCTGAGTCACAGTGATTCTCAAAAGATGTTTGATAATACTTGAAACCCATGGAAATAAATGTCCCAACCTCCGCAGTCCAGAAATAAAACATAACATGAATTTCTAAGTTTGTGCTTCCATCGTCTGCCACAGTGATCTTTTAAAAATTCACAAGTCAATAATGTCATTCTCAGGCTTTATAGCCTTAGAGGGTTCCCCACTACCCAAAGGTTCAAACTCCTTAGCATGAAGGACCCTCCGTTGGCACAGGGTCCTCCCAGAAATAACATCCATTTACACATTCACCTTAATCTCCAGCTACCCCTCACCTAAGCCAGGCTCCAGGCAGCTAAACCCTTTGCTTTTCCACACCATCACGGGTAATTTCAGAACCACGTGAATTGGCTCACACTAATCCCTCAGCATAAATGCCCTCACCCTCTCTGCCTGCCTACTGAATCCCAGCCCATCAATTGTTCACAAGCTCCTCAGACAGACAGCTCTTTCTGATCCCCTCACCATCTCTTCAGGCAGAAGAAACTATATTCCTTTGGGGGGACCCACTGTACCCTACACTAACTCCTACCATAGCACTTTGTCACTAAGCTGTGCATATTTGATAAAAGGATGATTCCTCCCACCCCTTCCTTTTAATTAAACCGCAAGCTATCTGAGGGCACTGACCGTGTCTGAGTAATCTCTGCATCCCTGGCACCTAGCTCGCTGCCTGGTAATTAAATGTGGCATGAGTGTTTAATGAATGAGTACATGGACTACAACATTACCATGATAGGAAAGCAGTGAAGTAACGCAGATCTGTGCCTTTCCTTCCCACACCTCAAGTCTGGAAAAGATCCTCAGTTCTACAAACTAAATTTCCGTGTAGAATAAAACCTACCAAGTTGGTAAGGCAAGTGATTACTACATGTACCAAAAGATGCAGATAGTCTGGGTAAACCAAGGTACTGTACTCTTGAGGACAGGAAATTCATAGATGGTTTGCACTAAAGGAATATTGAATCAAATATAAGTAGCAATAAGGAAGCAAAAATTAGACTATAGGAAATGCCCCCTCTGGTTGAATTATTACCTACATAAGAAGCTATGAAGGAAGATTACTGTGCATAATAAACACTTATTTACAGAATTTCAGAGTCGTAAGAAAATTCCTCCACTGGAAGTATGACGTTGACAAACTCTCTGTTCAAATAAAAGCAGCTACTCATCCTGTTCCACATTAAGGCCAACTTAAACTACCATAAAAAGCTCGCAGACACCAGATCCACAATGTTATAACTAACACAGACTGCTGGATGGCTTGTTTGCCTACAGTTCTTCTGGACCTACATTCTTCAATCTCTTGAGTTCCAGGATGGCTCTCTCTCCCTGGGCAGCAGTGGCACAAATCATTAATCTTTCAATGGTATATCCAGTCCCAAAGTACACTAGGCATGATCCTCTTGAAACATGCATGTTCCAAAAATATACATCCAACACAAGCCATTTTCCTCCCTACTTGGGATGGGCATTTCTTATCAGGTAAAACTAAACCCCATAAAGCTGTCAGAATCAGTTTCTGACAGCTCAATACTTAAAATGGATATAAGCAAACTTAAAAGTTGGTAATGCCTGCCCTCCTTAGGTAAGATGTCCTCACTAAAGCTCTAGGTCTGTTTTTCCAGTGTTTAAAGATTTCCACAATACATCTCACAAGTCACCTCCAACTCTTTATGCTCCAAACACCCTTCATTGCTCTTTTCCCCATAAATGTGCTGTCCTACCCAACAGCCCAATGTTCTACAATGGTTAGAGTCACAAAAATCCTCAAGTCATTCTTTTCCCCTGTTTATTTCCTGTCACCAAATCTCATCTTTATTCCTTTAAAAATCTTACTGACAGACAAAAACATGTAAATATTCTCTTGTACATGCTTTGGAACTGGAGCATTCATTACAGAGTTTTAGCTAGTCTCCTGAAGTCATGCCCCCTTTCTACAGTAGAGACTTGTTGCCAGGCAGTGACTGCCTAGCTAGATTCTATATTAAATATTTCTGACCTTGCTACTTACAGTAAGGTGTGTTGATTAATTCTAGACAGTGGCACGCGAGCAGTAGTGATATGCCCCACTTCCGAGCCAGGCCCGTGAAATACTGACTCAAAATGCCCCTTTATGTTTTCCTCTTCTCTGTTGGCAGCAATAAAATTTGGGCCTTTAGTAATGGTGGAGCCACAAAAAAAGCCTAGGTTTTGAAGACATCACTCTCTCTCCAAGCTCTGGTCTTAAACTGTTTGCTGTCCTGCCTTCTCAAAGGAAAAAAAAAAAAAAGTAAGCAAAATAAGAATGTTGTATAATGGCTCTTGCTCCAGTTTCCACATGAAACTGCACTTTACAACATGAATGTAAATTTATTTTCTGCCATTCAGAATAGGCCACTTGGTATTTTAGTTAACACCACTGAACAGTCATCTAAGTCTAGCTTCAGGGTTCCCCAGCCTAACCTTAGCTGCTGGATAATGAAAATTATTTTCTGATGCTCATCTCTGCCCTCCCCAGATCCCAAAGACAGCACTCCACCCTTCACCCTATGAGGATCTCACAGGACAACTCAGAGGGCACATTTGTACCACCTCTGACCATCTTTTAATTCAACCACCCGCTTCAGTATCTAGCTTTCAGAATGGTGGACCCTCCCTAGAATGTGAGCTAAAAAGCATTCAATTAACCATTTCTTCATGCCTTTATTTTCTCTTTCCAAGAAAATCCAGATAACAGCTTGCATCATGCCTTAACCATCATAAGAAATATATCAGATCCCAAAATAAATCTACCATCATTTTTTTAAATTAATGATGTTTACATAAACTGGCTTGTTTATAACTGGTCATTTTCCAAATTGCAGGCCGATGGGACACCTTTTAGTTCCTGACTGCAACTTACCTGACCAATATGCCTGACAAAGCATTTCCCAGAAGACAACAGGGGAGCCAATTTGTGCAACAGGGTAACGGAGATGGACAAGGTCGTCTCTCGGAGGACACTGACCTCTTAACCCACGAATAACTCTGGACAGATATTTATGTGCCAATCTTGGCAAAAAATGTAACTTACTGAGTTAAAATGAAGACAAAGACAAATTAGGCAGTTCTATGAGAGTACTGATTTTTTTTTTTCTATTGCTATGGTAACACTACTCCATTTTAGGAGAGGGAAAAGAAAGAGTGGGCCTAAAAAAAATCAGCAATAAAATTTGTCAATGATGTATCAGAAAGGACTTTCAAAAGATATTCTTTTTAATTACTTCACTGCTCAGAATCTGCCCAGGAGAAAGTCTGATAAATGTGCAGAATATGTACATATGAGGTACTTATGATAACACTTTATTGAAGAGTCAAATTGGAAAAACGTAAGTGTCCAACAATTAAATAAATTATGATCTATTCACACACAGTGGAATTCCAGAGGACCAGTACAAGTTAGGATGTAGAACATTTACTGAAGTGGATGCATGTTCACTGGGTACAGCTAGTTAGAACATATCATTTCATTCTGTTATAAAAATTTCCCAGAAAATGTCTGAAAACATTTACATCAAAATACTAACAGCAGTAGTTATTTCTAGTGAGAGAAATAATTAGGGGGTAATTGGAAATGTTTTCCACATGCTTTTCAGTATTTTCTATGATGATTTTCATTATTTGTGCAATAAAAATAGAAAAAAAATGCAACAATGATTGTATTATTTATTCAGAAACATCCACTTCCCTTCCTAGGCACCCTTCCCTGGTGCCTCTTCTTATAAAAAGAGTATAATTCTTGTCCCCATAGACATCAGGATTAACAATATGATGGGCTTTGACTAATAAAAATAAAATGTGAACAGAAGGGACTTGTGAAACTCCCAGCAGAAACTTTGAGAGCTATCATATGCCTCCAACAATTTTTTTGTTCCCTCTGTTCCAAGACAGGCATGTTCTACACAGTAGCCGCTTCTTCAGCCTGAATAGCATAAAAGAAAAGATATGGAGAAGACTGGACCTGAGCTGCCACAGCTGTAATATGAGCAAGGAACAAATCTTGGGTGTTTGAGACAGGCATGGGGCTGTTTGTTACACAGTGTAACACATTCTAGGCTGACAACCACAGCAACTTTACCATCACCCCTGCAAAAAAGATCAAACTAGGATTTAAACACAAATACTATAGCCCCTCAGTTACCTATCTCCAGTTGGTTCCAGAATTCCACATTTAATGTAAACCTCCCTGCTAACAGTATTTTAAAACTGTTATTTACAGGAGAGTTTAGTGTAACAAGCCTCTTCTTCCTTCTTGCCTCCTCACCTCCTAACCACATCATCATAATTACTCCTCTCCTTTTCAGGACTATTTATTTTAGGCCTCCCTATTCTGTCTTCTAAGCCTGCTCATTTCTTGTCTGCATATGATGGCCATGGCCAGTGATACTACCCATCAGCCCTCTTTTTAATATGTACTTAAAAAAAATTTGTATTGACAGATAATCGTATAGATTGTATGTATGTACATTATATATAGATATTATATGGAGACATTGTGATGTCTTATATATGTTTACACTGTAGAATGATTAAAACAAACTCATTAACAAATCTGACACCTTACATGTGGTGGAAACATTGAACACCTATTCTTTTTAGTAATTTTGAAATGTACAATGCACTATTATTTGTTACAGTCAGCAACCAGTTCTCTTCTATAGTGTTGTGAGATTCATCTCCCTTAAATATCAACACTTTGCATTGTACCACCATTAGTTCAAGGCTCCCTGGTCTGTTAGACTGCAATTCAGGACACTGCTTAATTCTTCAAACTCACTACCCTCCTAACATAAACTTTATCATTCATCATTTCCTCCGCACATCTCACACATTCCCAGCAGTGAGGTTACCATTCTAGAGGAGGGTTATGCTGGTGGAATGAAGGAATTATTTCCTGAGTAAAGGTGATATATTGCAAAACAAGCTTGAGGGTCAGAGTGATAAGATACACATCTCCAAATAGAATCACCAACAAATTGTCCACTCCCTGGACAACATACAAGAGTTATTTCTTCTCTTAGGATCTAGATCTGGGCTGCTTTGTAATGAATTTGACCAAGAAAAAGCCAGTGGAAGTGATGGCAGACCTTCAGAGACCTGGCAGCTGTCACTTTCCCAGAGCCATGCCACGAAGCTGTAAGGAATTCCAGAAAGGACTACTGAAGGATGAGAGGCGACACAGAGAGAAGCCCCTGGGACTTAACCTGCTTCCGCTGAGTTTTCAGCCAAATGCAGCCACTTGTGTGACCTCACCCAATAGTCCATGGAGCAGAGGAACTGCCCAGTTGGGCCCAATCAGCCCAAAGACTTGTTAGGAAAAATGCATTATAGTTCAATGGAATAATTTGTTTCACAGCAACAGATAACTATGACAACAGTTATTCATTCTCCTCACTTCTGCCCTGAATAAAACACCACTGGAGTCTCTCAGGAACACTGGCTGTGACCACGCTCCCCACGCCGGCTGCAGCCCAGTACTGCTCCATGGCTTGTGAGGAACTGGGTGCACAGCAGAGGGGAGCAGCAGGGGAGGGGTTGACGCTTCCTCTGTATTTACACCACGTCCCGTCACTCGTTTCACCTCCTAAGCTCCACCTCTTGTCAGATCAGGGTCGGCATTAGATTCTCAGAGGAGCACGAACCTTACTGCGAACTGTGCACTCAGGCGGTCTAGGTTGTGTGCTTCTCGTGAGACTCTAACGCCTGAGGGAAATGTAATGCACTTGAGTGTTTTCAAAACCATCCGCTCATCCCCTGGTTGTTGGAAAAATTGTCTTCCATGAAACTAGTCCCTGGTGTGGAAAAGGCGGGGGACCACTGGTTTATGAAGCCTGAGAAACAGTATTCTCAGCACATTGGCAGCCCTCGGGTACCCTTAGACGACTAAATAGGCAGTGAATTTAAATGGAGGCAGAAGGGGCAGGAGTGCACGTGAAGTGGGAGGAAAAAGACGGTAGATAACTACACAGTAAGTATTGCGGATAGACCGGCCTGTAAGATACTAGATGAAGACCTAGGAGTGGTGAAAGAGACCATTTGAAGGTGCAGGTGAGAGTCAGTATAATCAGAGGAATTATTTCTGTGGCTCTACCGTTCCCACAAGTGCCAGGGACGGCTCAGAAAGAGTCAGTCATGTGGCATCAGTAACAACTAAATCTATCACAAACCTACCAACGTTAGCACACATAAGCCACAGGGAGCAAGGGTTGCTAGCTCATCACCAAACTCATTTTTTCTTGTTCCCAGGCTTAGAGTCAGGTGACACTCTCCAGCCTCCCTCACAGCCGGAGAGCCCCAGGTGGCTTAATTGTACCCTATAGACCAGGGATGAAAAAGATGAACATCAATTTCCAGCTTGGCCATTAAGCACCTCCGTGTTCTCCCTCTTAAAAGCCAACCTCTGAAATCACAGCTTGACCATGGTAGAATTCCAAGCACACACTTTAGACCTTGGGTTTCTGATATACTGTTTGTAGAAGAGCCCGCACACCAACCAGAACATCCATTTTGGTTACTGAAAACAAATGCTGCATTACTGAAATGTGGGCATTTCTCTTTTCTAGCAGTTTTCTAACATATCCTAGCTGCACATATGTGGCAGCACCTAGCAGAAATCTATACCTGAAAATGTTCTTCAGTGCAAACATATCCATCAAGAGGTGTCCAGATGTTTTAGAGAATTGCAGCATGGTAACCAAAGTTCTTTCAATAGTCAAAATGCCTCATGGAATTTCTCTATTAGGATTCCGGAGAATTTAAACCTCAAGCCTCTCTGCTTTTGTCTGGGATGCATCACCCCAACACAGAAGCACTGGCCCTCTGATGTCAATCAGGAGTTGGAAGCTGCAGATACGGCCAAATAGCTATCACTTTAAAACACTGCTTGTTTGGTCAACAAAATCTTTCATCACATGGAATAACGAAAGTGATACCTGGTGGTACAAAGATTTGGAACCACAGCTCTCATGTACTATTTATTTATACAGTTGGTTCCCCCCCTTTTTAAAAAAAATATGGGTGCACAGCAGTGAACTATAAAAGCAGATTCAATGATTACTAAGCTATCCATGAATATTATTTCATCTTTTAGAAAGACCAGGAATAAATCTTGGCCCACTCTTAACCACTCTTAACCAGCTGGATAGCTTTGAGCATGTTCCTTAATCACCTGAATCTCAGTTTCCTCAACTGAAAAGGGGACTTTTTCATTTACCTGCAGTGGCTCCCAGCTGGGCAGTCATCAGCATTCACTGGGGGGCTCAGGAAAGCTGACTGCAGGGTCTCACGCCAGAGTCTCCATCTACCAGGTCTGGGGTGGGGCTGTGAGTCCTTATTTCTAACAAGTGCCCAGGTGGAAATCGTCCGCCAGAAGAAACAGAACTAATGAGCAGGTGTATGTGTAGAGGTGGGGCTAGGAACCCTCAGTTTTAACAAGTGTCCAGGTGTACGTAGTTCTCCAGAAGAAACAGAACTAATGAGTTTCTGCGTGTAAAGGAGGAAGACAGAAGAAATCAGATTGATTTCAAGGAAATGCCTCCTACACTTGTGTGCCTGGCAAGGCTAAAACTTCGCAGGGCGGCCCAGCAGGCTGGAATTCAGCTACAAGTCACTGGTGCCATTTTGCATCTGAAGGCAGTCTGGAACAGAAGTCTCCCTCTTCTGGGAACCTCAAACTTTTCTCCAAAGGCTTTCAACTGATTAGATAAGGTCCACCTAAATGACAGAGGGTAATCCTTTTAACTCAGAGTCTATTGATCAAATGTTAATCACATCTAAAAATAACTTCCTGGCAACATCTGGACTGCTGTTTGAGCAAACAGTTATAGCCTAGTCAAACTGACACCTAAAAACCAGCACACCAGGTGATGCTGAAGTCCTTGTATTTCTCTGACAGTCACCACCTTATAGGACTGGGATAGAGACAAGTTAGCTAAGAGAAGGAAAATTCCCCTGGTAGCAAAGGATTTTTAATTACAAGTCTCTTCGACTCTCCCTACGGCCCTTTTCATTTTTTAATTGACCAGACAAACCAGGTTGAGTGTGTGTTTGTGGAAAAAGAATATGCGAACATGTACATCTGTGGTGCTTTCTAAAGTCAAACGAACGATCGTGGATACTATAGTTTAATTGTGTTACTGAAATCGCCAGTCTCAAATCTGACAGACACAGACACTGAAAGTTAGTGCGGCTTTCTATCCACCCCTAACATTTCTCAAACCTTCATGGATATTTATTTAGAAACCTGAACCCGAAATTAACGCTGGTGTTCTGACAAGGCACTTAATAATTACATGTTACGTAAACATGGTGAATAATTTTTTATGTTGAAAAGTTGTAAAACGATGGCATAAATAAAATGCTATTTTTTCTCTTTTAAGAGAGTTGTTCCCTACTAGGATTACATTCTTGCTTTTTTGACACATTTTTAAAATCTGCACTTCACAGCAGTTAGGAAATAGCAGAATTTGGTTCTGATTTAATCAGATGAGAACTAATTCAGCTTCAGGCCAAAATGACACTTGGTGGGAGAGGTTGGGAAACTTTCACATATTTTTCTAAAAAAAAATACAAATCTCTTTCACTCTTCCCTTGAACTTTCACTTTGCTTGACACTATTCCTAGATTTTAATTCCTAATTACCCCAAGGGTAGAGAAAAGCCATCTGATGTAGAATATAAAGCATCTTTAATAAGGTTTTTATCATGCGAGAATCAAATGAGCCACTTTTTGAAAACTGATTTTGGCAACAGTGACAATAATATTTATACAGAGGTACATACACTCACAAACTCCCATCTATCACACAGACACACGCACACACACACAACCATCTATCACTCATGCACACTCCCCCATCTATCATACACGTACACACACCCCCATCACACACAGACTTTTTGACCAAAGTCCTATTATATCAAAAACATTTGGATATCCCCTATCTAAATTCATTATTACTATATGTCATGAATTATGCTCCTCATAATACCTTATAATAGGCATCAGAAAAAAAATCACTCAACTGGGGGAACTCTGGATTTAAAAAGCTCCTTTATTCTAAATAATCTGATAGTTTTATACTCAAATATGCACTGTGATGGTTAAATGTGTGTGTAGGGATTCACTATTTCCCAAACATACTTAATTCATAAACAAATTTTATACCCACTTTGGAACATCTCTCAAAATTGGGGTTCTATTAATAGAAGCTAGAAAGAGACTTGAAGATATGTTCAGGAAGAATTTACAGTAACAACCGATGGACTTCCATTTAAGAAAATGTTTGTAACTATGAGGTTTTCTTTGTACCTAAATCAAATTTAGGTTAGTAAGGCCAAGTCTTCAACTGAGGAAGCCTTAACAACAGTTCTTCTGTTTTTTAGCATTCAAAGAAACCTGCTTCCCTGTGCTAATCATGATTGTGTTCAAAATCAATCTAGATACATGGTATAACAACTGCTAACCACTCTAGGAAAAAGATAATGTAACATGATAAAGAAATAAAAGTAACTGAAATGACTCAGTAGGAATCATTTCTAGGTTAACATTCTGAGAACTGTTTCTTTTTCATGCTAGCATGGATTTTATAAATTTCCTAAAATAAGCTAATTTTACTAATCATAAAATAAACATAAATATCATTGCAAAAATTTATCTAATGCACTTTCTTCACAGAGGAACTTTTACAAAGTAAATACTCGCAATGTTATCATTTTCATCTTCATAACCCAGAGAAGAACATAGAAAGCCTAGATCAGTAATAATTAAAACCAAAACAGGGCTGGAGGCTGGGTAAGGGCCAGCTGGGCCCCTGGGATGGGGAGGTCGGCTGCAGCTGCCCCCTGTGCACTCCCAGCCCCTGCCACCTTGCCCTCCACATGCAGTGTGATACCGCAGTGGCCTGCTGAGTTGCTGAGCCCCAGGTCCCCAAAGCAGCCGCATAGCTGTCTTGGCCCTACTCCCAGCCTCAGGGTCCCGGAAGCCTCTGACACAGCCCCACAGCTGACTCTGCAGCAGCCCGCCCCACAGGGTGGTTGAGGGGCACCCTTCAACCCTGCGGCAAAATTTTCAGAACATAAAGCAATAACATAGAAGACATTTAAAAGTTGTTCTTCATCAGGGTGAAGTCTGTGCTTGGGAAAGTCAACCTTACTCTTTGAGTACTCACAGCACCTCATGGTCTAGGTTCCTCCTGGATGAAGAAGGACAAGCCACCTTTACCTTTGTACAGCTTGGAATAATAGGTGAGTGTCTCTTAAAAGACTGTGAAGGTAGTTTTTACCAAACTAGCAGAACGATGTGAATCTTCTGTGAAATTTACATGTGATCTAATTATGCACCTGCATGGGACAAGGTCAACAACATCCTCTCTGTCCTGAAGCTCTGCTGCGTTTCTGGGTAGCAAGCAGGTTTGACCTCAGACACGGCTGCTGCCCACTTTTGTAATTGGTTTGGTATCACATTTCAGCTCCAAATTTGCTTCCTCAGAACACTTGAACATTTCTGCAGGTCCACTTTACACAACTTGAAAGACCTTAAAACTTTCTGGTTGCCACAAGCATTATCTTTCTTTTCTGCTCATCCAACACATAGCTTGTGCATTACTATGGTAGATTTTTCCAAACAAAACACTGGAGCAGCAGGTTAGCAAAATATGCATTTAGAGACACTTACTGAATAGAGCGCAGTTCTTTGAGAAGTGTGTGTATATGTATGGAGGTGTATGTATATTTGAATCGCAGAGATTTGCTTTTTTGATCTTGGGGATTCTGGCTGTAAATCTGATGACATGACAATTATAGTTTAAGGCATTTGCTTGGTCTGCACAAGATCATTAATGTTTTGCCACCCTCCAAGTTGTTAACAGTTGTTTTATGTGTAGGTATTAGTGTTAAATCCAGGGATTGTTTCCAGGTAGAGATTATGAACAATAAGTTTGGATGCACATTAGATGTGAAGACGATGATGATACAGTGAAGGTCGGCAGTCCTAGATCTACAAGGGTGTGGTGAGAAATGAGAACAAACTGGAAATGGGCCCCTGACACACAGACTTTGCCTAGCTCTGGTAGAAAAATACTCCAAGCTTTAAAATACCCACATGGAATCAGCACTTACCTCATTTACACAATCAGGAGCTCACTGGACACTGAACCTCTCAGGAAGGGTCTCCCCTGACTTAAGCAGGAGCATCGGGGTTTACTCAGGATGATAGGTGAGATGGACCCAGCAGCACTGCCACTTGGGAGGAACCACTTCACCTTTGTACCAGTTGCTAAAAATAGAATTTAGATCCTTTCTCTGGTCAGGTTCTCCCAAATTCTTTTGAGCTTTGTTTTGGCAACTGTCTTCCCTAAATTGCTTATAGGCTGTTCTTCAGCTTGTTTCCAAAGGAACAGAAAAGCAGTCTCTCTTTTGAGGAGGTGGAAATTAAGTGTAATTTATTTTACTGACTTGTTCAGGACTGTATTTTACAAAATGCTTTGTTTCCTCTATTATTGTTTCTGGAAAGGAAAGTTCTGTTAATATCATTTTAGTTTGGATATAGAAAAGCTTTGTAAATTAGGACTTATTTTGAAAACTTCTGAGTTTAATTCAAATGTATTCCAGTACCTTCCAAAGTAAGGTCATATCCTGAGACGTTAGTTCTGATCAAATGGCTTAGAGAAATTTCTGGAATATTCACATTAGAAGATTCTTATTAATGAATGTTTTTGACTTAAATCTAACTAAAAACTGCAATATTATCCTTTGTACATTTTCATTATATAGTGTTAACAAGCTTAGTTGCAAGCAAATATAATACTTAAGGCATTTGTTTATCTTGCCTTCTTCATACCGTGATAATGCTTATTAATTCATATAATTTATGTAAGGCTGCTATAACCATTTCCCCATTACACTGAAGATTTATGGATTTTTTTTAAAATCCCAGCAGTGATTTTTTTAAATTAAAGAATGATTTTACTTCCTATATGAAAAGAAAATGAAAACTAAAACATGGAAAAAGACCCGTTACACTAAGTTTGCCTTTTTTTGTCATGGTTTATGAGCTGCCATTAACTAAGAAAGGAGAACCTTTCCACTAGAAAGCTGTTTTTTTGCCTAACTGGAACTTGGATTAGTGAAAAAAAAAAAATCCAAACAATATTCTAGTTTAAAAATGTCCCTTCAAAGCAGTCACTTCGGAAACAGTTTCTAACATACTAAGCTGAATAAAGCTTGCTCAACACACAAAAGATACTGTGTCCTAATTTCTGGAGCCAATGAATGTTACCTTATATTGTAAAAAAGAACTTTGAAGATTGACTTAAAGATCATGAGATGGAGAGATAATCTGAGATTATCCGCATGAACTCCAAATACATCGCGTGTGAATCTGATGCACGCAGAGAGAGAAGGAGTTGCAGAGCAGAGACTGGAGTGATGTGTCCGTAGCCAAGGAATGCCAGCCGCCACCAGGAGCTGGAAGAGGAAGGGAACCTCCAGAGGGAAGGGTGCCTCTGTGAAGACCTTGATTTCAGCTCATTGAAACGCATTTCAGAACTCTGGCCTCCTTCAGAAATATGAGAAAATAAATTTCAGTTATTTTATAGCCATTTTTTACAGCAGACATAGAAAACTAAGGCAATATCGCAGTCTAAAGATGGCACGTGGTCTTGATTACCCACAAGGCCTTAGTAGAGTGACCTCTGGCTGAGCAGTTCCTAAAGGCAATCCCCACCCTTGGTGACTGTGCCTTGGTGAAGGAGGAACAGGACGCTGGTTTACCAGCTCTGGCTGTCGTTCCTGTGTGTTCACACACTGGCAAAGCATGTCACTGTAACTGAGAGAGGTGAACCCTCATCACATGTCAGAGTCGTGTGAAAACTACCTGGGATAATTCCATTTATTATTAAACACACATTTCCTAAAATACTCAGTTTAAAATTATCTCTCCGCTCAGGGAATCATTAAAACATTCACCTGATACAATTGCATACACACCTATAGTCCCGATGTCAAACAAAATGCCCACAAATCCAGAAACTAGAGAGTGAAGAGGAAATAGGTAAATAGCAAACAGGTAAGGAAGAGACAGGTGACTAACCTCAGTAATTGATTCAGCTTTGAAAGAATAAAACATATACTGGGGAAAACAACTGAAGAAAGAATTGCCATACTTGTGAATCAAATTCATTCCATTTATAAGCTCCATTATCTCCAAGTAGTAACAAAATTGAAAAGAGGCTATTGCATTTAAAGGTTTAATTTAAATTTAGGTCCTTCAACATCAAGTTCAATGATTTATCACCCTGATTGAATTCTAATTCTCTTATTATTTTGAATTGCAGAAAACCATTTCCTTCAAACATCAGTACTATACTTACAGCAATTCCTTAATCCTCCAAAAAAATTCCTTAGTGCTCCAAACAATAATGTAGTTTAAACATCATTTAATTGAATGAGGCAGTGTTACTATCACATGAAGTACTAGTAGTAGTACTATGTATAAGAAATACTAGGAGGCCTGGTATTTCTTCATAGGTAGTCTAGAAAATCCAGGATTGACAGCTTACTGTATCATAAATATGGAAAGAATTGTATGTAATTATAGAACATAGAAATTATATGTAATTATAGAGGTAACAATCTAAACAAATCACTTTTCTTCAAGGGGAACTTAATCTCCTTTATTGCCACCTCACTCTACCTAAGAGTGGCTTCCTATGTCCATGTAAGTAACGGGAATTCAAATCTCAATGTAGATTAATTATAAATAAATATTATAGCAGAGACTTCCTAGCTATTCAAATACAATTTCATCTTCGTCATGGGTACACAGCTAGACTAGATTTCCCAGCATTTCTGAGTCAAAATTAAATGTAAGACTGAATGAGTTATAGCCAATTAGATGCAGACTCTTATAATCCCTAAGGAAATAATTCTCCCTTTTCCTTACCTTACTGCACCAGCCTTGGGAACCTGGCTGGCAGAGCCACAACAGGGAAGGAGTCTGGAGGAATAAAAATGAACTCTTTGTATTTGCTTCTGTCATTACCTCACATCAGCTTTACTAACATAGAGGTTTTGCTTGATTTATTCACATATATGTTGATTGAGTTAAAACTAAAACACAATGGGTACTCAACACATGCCAGAAAACAGGGAAACAAATGACAACCAGAAAACTGACCAAGTCAAGAAAACAACACAAGTAGACAAAGACCCAGTGATGCCCAGGCCTAAGTCCTACGAATGAAATATGTACAGAGTTCTGGAAGGTTCTGTGAAAATGGGAGAATGGTGCTAGCCTAGGCTGATCCTTGAAGAAAAGGCATGGAAGGGGCATTTCCAAATATAGGAAAAGAGCTAATAGTCCCAGAGACTGTGGGCTCAGAGGAGATGGAATGGTGGCAAGAGGTAAGAGACAAGGCTGCATGACCAGGGGGAGAGAGAGAAAGGTGGGCTTGCTATTTTAGGCAACACCCTTCAGACATTAGTCCACTGCCTGATAAGGTTGATACCTTTGCTGTGGGGACTGACCTTTACTCCAAAGGCAAGAAAACTCAGTGAAGGTTTGTATGATAGGTACAGACAGTGAAATCTGTAATTTGAGAAAAATATCCACATATTAGGTAGGGGACAGGCTTTTTCCTTTAGGGTATGCTGTGGCTAAGGGCAGTAAAGAATCAGCAATAGAAAGACCAGGTTTACAAGATACTAGAATTCTTACATCATAGACCACAGGTTCTGCACATGACTTTAACCCATCTTCTAAAGTGTACCCTGGGATACACAAGAGACCGTGTGTCTGTGAGCCATTAGACGGTTATTTTTTATTATATGGGAGTTTATGGCATGTGTGTAACTTAATATATGTAAATAAATAAATATCTATCTAAAAAATGTACCCTGGGTAATATTTTCCAAAAAATGCATATTCAAGTTAGGCCAATTGCTCCCTTAGAAATCTAAATGTTTTATCGTTTTTTTATGTATTTCATTGTATATTAATCACAGATCATTTCCATCCTATGTCTTTTTCTAGACTCCTTTTAAAGAAGAAAAAAACACCCAGAAAGGGACAATAAATACAAAGCAACATTCCATCTATGCAGAGCTTAGCTGTCAAGCAACCATACCCACGAGAACTGTCCAGAAAGTGAAAAGGTCTCTGAGAGGTGAGGAAAGATGATGCACTGGTTGCTGACTAAAGACGCGGCACTTTTCCCATAGGAAAATCCCTCAAAACCTTATTTTGACAGTTAAAATTGTATGAAAATAAAACTATATAGAAAAGCACATCAGTTTTTAAATTAACACACATTCTAAAGAGCAGGTTTAGGTTTATAGACCTAAATGTACAGAAGACGCATACGGCCCCCTTTGCACCCTGAATATATACAGTTTCCTGTTATTAACCTCTTGCATCAATGTGGTAATAGCTGTTAAAACTTGTGAAGCATTATGGGTATGTTATTATTAAGCCCATTGTTTCCAGCAGGGTCACTCTTTTCTGTTGTACATGTTATGGGTCTCTACAAATGCAGTGTCATAAATCTACATTTACAGTAACACACAGAATGGTTTTACCACCCTAAAAATCCCCTGTGCCCTCCGATTCATCCCTCCATTTCTCTCACTCCCTGAAACTACTGCAGTCACTGATCTTTTTATTGTCTCTATAGTTTTGCCTTTTCTAGAATGTCGCAATTACACAGTGTGTAGCGTTTTCAGACTGGCTCCCACTTAGTCATACGCATCGATGTTCTTCCGTTATCCTTTTATGGTTTGCTAACTCATTTCTTCTTATCACTAAATAGCATCCCATTGTATGGATGTATCACAGTTTATCCATTCAACTACTGAAGGACGTCTTGATTGCTTCCAATTTTTATGAATAAAGCTGCTATAAACTTTCATGTGTAGATTTTTGGTGGATATAAGTTTTCAACTCATTTGGGTGAATAACTAGAAGCTTGATTGCTGTATTGTATGGTACACCATGTTTGGCTTTGAAGAAACTGCCAAGCCATCTTCCAATGGCTGTGTGTACTACTTTGTATTCCTACCATCAATAAATGAAAGCTCTGTTGTTCTGCATTCTCACTAGCATTTGGTGTTATTGGTGTTTCAAATTGTAGTCCTTCTAATAGGTACGCACTAGTATCTCGTGGTTGTTTTAACTTGCAATTCCTTGATGACATTTGATATTGAACATCTTTTCATATGACTATTTTCCATCTGTATTTATTCTTTTCAAAATTGTCTATTAAGGTCCTTGGCCATTTTTTTTTTTAATCTGGGTTGTTTTCTTACTGTAGTAAGGAAGTAATAAAGTAAGAGTTTTTTGTATATTTTAGTCAACAGCCTTTATCAGTTATATGGTTTTGTTAAGATTTTCTTCCAGTTTGTAGCTTCTCTTTTCATTCTCTACCAGTATCTGTTGCAGAGGAAAAGTTTTTAATTTTAATGAAATCTAACTTACCAATTGTTTTTCTTTCATGGATCATGCTTTTAGTGTTGTATGTAAAGTCTTCACCAAAGCCAATATCATCTATATTATCCTAGGTCAGTGGTTCTCAACCTTCCTAATACCACAGTGTATTTTCCTTGTTAAAAAGGGGTCATGCCCCACAGGTTGAGAACTGCTGTTCTAGGTTATTTGCCACAAGATTTATAGTTTACATTATACATTTAGGACTACAATCCATTTTAATTCATTTTTGTGATAGGTATACAATTTGCATCTGGATTCGTTTTTCTCGTTTGTAATACTCAGTGGTTCCAGAACCATTTGTTAAAAGCACTATCCCTTCCCCACTGATCACCTTTGCTCTTTCGTTGTCAAAGATCAGTTGAAAATGTGTGTGGGTCACTACTCTGTTCCACTGATCTATTGTTCTATTCTTTTACCAATACTACACTGTCTTGATTATCACAGCTTTATAGTAAGGCTTGAAGTTAGGTAGATTTTTTGATTATTAATAAGAAAGGAGAGAAAAAGGCCTTCCATAGGAACATTCATGAGTAACCCATCAAGTATCGCTAACTTGGTGAGAAGAGAGGCCCCTAGAAGCCTAGACGATTCAGTTAGCCTGGGTGGATCCCAGAGTGAAGGCAAAGTGTGGCAGAGATCTCAGGTGACCCCTGATGAACCTGAAGCAATAAACTTTTGTCATTTTAAACCAATGAGGCTTGAGTTATTTTCTTACAACCACATAACCTAGCCAATCCCAGACACAAGAGTCCTGATCTAGAAATATTTACAACTAGTTTAATGAAGGACAACCCCTTTTGATCTCTAAATTCTTCTTCAAGAACAGAACAAATAAGCTCCAAAAATGCCCCTCTAAGCATAGCCATAGAACATTAGATGTCATACTTTTAAGAAAAAGACATAAAACCCTCAGATTTGGCAGATAAAGATAGACAGGACTCATAGTCATTATTCAGATGCATCTGTGCTCAATAAAGAAACAGATCCTCAATTAGGCAGGGAATCTTACTACCCAAGAGAGCATAATATAACTCCTCCCACCACTGTAGGGAGGCTGGAAGCACGATCAGGGCAGGTAGTGACCTCACCACCCCTCACACAGACAGCAGTACCCTGACAATCAGTGATTAGTTGCATGTTATTTGTGGAGCAAACTGGATTCCAATCACTAGTGTCTAACTGAAAAGACTTTGTACGTGAAGGAGTTTTGACAAATTTCATTAGAAGAGATTGAGAAATTCATGCAAGGAAAGCAACTGATTTCAGAAGAGACTTACAGTAAGAAACAAGAGCAGAGCAGGACACACACAGCAGAACATCATGCTGGCAACCAGACTGGACAAAGGAGACTGTCGCCAGCCATGGGATGTGTGTCCCCACCAGATCCTTGTGAGAAAGAGCTCCAAGTTCATACTGTATCCCATTCTCTGAACTGTATCATAAATATTCACATTTTAACACACAAGACACATTTTAATAATAGAGCAGGTGACAGCAAACTAGAGTGTACAGTCCAAACATGCCTGCTAATTGTAAATAAAGTTTCTTTGGGGTACAGTCACACCCATTTGTTTTTGTATTGTCTATGTCTGTTTTAGCACTAGAGCTGGGTAGTTGCAACAGACCAATGGCTTACAAAGTCTAAAGTATTTACCATCTAACTCTTTACAAAGAAAAAGTTTGCTGACCTTTGAGCTATAGAGAATAGGATGTGTTCATCCAGTAAGTTCTTTGCTGTCTTTCAGAAATTCAACTTTAAAAAAAAAATGGTCTGGGCAGTGCCTGTGGCTCAAAGGAGTAGGGCGCTGGCCCCATATGCCAGAGGTGGTGGGTTCAAACCCAGCCCCGGCCCCAAACTGCAAAATATAAACAAACAAGCAAATAAATAAAAAGAGATCCGCTATTTTCTTTCTTTTTCTTGAGACACCATCTCACTATGTCACACTTGGTAGAGCCCCGCGGCGTCGCAGCTCACAGTAACCTCAAACTCTTGGGCTTAAGTGATTCTCTTGCCTCAGCTTTCCAAGTAGCTGGGACTATAGGCGTCCACCACAACACTCGGCTATTTTTTTGTTGCAGTTGTCATTGCTATTTTAGCTGGCCCAGGCCAGTTTCAAACCCTCCAGTCTCAGCGTAGGTGGCTAGTGCCATAACCACTGTGCTGCAGGCACCAAGCCCACTATCTTTGAGGCCCTGTCTACCAACGTTAATATTCTTTATCTGTAAGAAATTGTTAATGGCACCTGCTCTGAGGAGGGTTTGGGAGACAAATGTCTACTCTTCACTGTATTCTTTCTTGAAAGAGAGCACATTTTCAACTCTGTTTCTTTCTATATACATAGCATATATGCACATGTATTTGTTTAGTTAATTTAAAAATTAGTTCTAGCAACCAAGTTTCTGTAAATCATAGGTTTTATTAGGGTACATTTTCATTTAATTTAGCCATTATAATAGTACAGAAATAAATTTTAAACGCTAAACACAGAACACTATGACTCTCATAGTACTGTTTTATTTTTCAAAATATATTTATGTGTATATATAGGTATTGAAAACACTGAGAGGATATACACTGAAACGTGAACAAAATGTATATGTTTTTTCTGTACTTTTAAAATTTTCAACAGTTAACATGGATTCCTATTTATTATTGAAAAGAAAAGTTTTAAGAGATAGTGGAGTAGAAGAGGGCATCTCTTCTGGAGCGTAGTAGTCAGGTTCTGCTCCTGACCTGGGGATCTGTGATATGGGACTGTGCAGAATGTGAAAATTCATTCAGCCTTATACATATACATACGTGCACTTCTGGGTGTATGTATACATACTTAAACATTTTTTAAAGAGAGTACAGAGCTCAAAACAGAGGGGAAAAGCATGTATATCTCATCCCTTCTAGAACTTCACACAATCAGCCTTTACCAACTACCTCCCAGACTGGACTCCCTGCTTGTTATGAAAATGAAGATTCCTGGAATGTTCATTTCCAGAGCTTGGTAGAGTACAGGAACTATATATGAATGCACAAAGATAGCTACAAGCTTAAAAGCATGTGAGCTGTAGGATTCACTTGCAAGTTCATAATTATCCAACTAAACTATCTCAGGCAAAAGGGAAATTCACTGGCTCAGAGATTCCAAGAAAGGGTTGAGAAGCAAACGAAAGGTAGGAAAAGGATCTATGCAGGAGGCTCTCAACTGAAAGAAACTTTTGCTTCCCATGAGACATTTGGCCATGTCTGAAGACACATCTGTGTGTCCCAGTTAGGAAATGCTAGTGGCATCTAGTAGGTAAAGGCAGGGACGTTGTTAGACGCCCAACAATGCCCATGAGGTCCCTGACGACAAAGAAAGACTTGGCCAAAATGTCAACACTTGGCTGCCAAGGCTGAGAAACCCAGACTTAGGCCTTTGTTACTGAAGTGTGGTCTGTTGACCTGCAGCTTTCAACAGCACCCAAAAGTAGGTCAGAAATTCAGAATCTTGGCCCCAGCTCAGATTACTTAAATCAGAATTTACACAAGATCCCAGGTGTCTCTTAAGCACACTAAGGATTCATAAGCATGACCTTCGGTTCCTACCACACCTGGAGTCGGGTAGGACCATGCCAGCCTTGCCTGCCCGAGTGACCTTCCTTCCCTCACTGCAGATGAGATTCTGCCTCATGCAGGAATCCCAGCTGCTGTGGGTTCTGAGGCTCATGTCTCATACCTCCCCCCAGGTGAGAGGCACTGACTCTCTTCCTCAGGTGCTGAGCTTACCTAACAGTAGTCAGTTTTTATAGCCACAAAGGAAAATAACGGGGGTACTAGAAAAGACCTACCTGGATTTGGGGTCTGGAAAACCTATACTGAAAATTTAAGCTGATCTCTACAAAGTAAGAACATTTAGCATGACAAACCCTAAAACATCTATCAAATACTTACTAAGCACCTATTATGTTCCAGACACCGTCCTGAACCTGGGAATGCATCAGAGAAAAAGACCAAGTCCTGAGCCTGCCCTTTGGAGTTTCTATTCCATGGAGCAGAAACAGAAAAATGTATAAACAGAGACAACCCAGTACCTCTGCAGAATGTGATAAACATTAAGACGTGGAAATAATGAGGGAAGGAAAGCATTGGGGAATAAAGGATGATACGACAGAATTCCCAAGGCACAGGGCAGGCACGTCGGGATGCGTTCTCCAAATGAGTCATTCACGCCACCAAGGGAAGGACATTCTGCAGAGACAGATCAGCAAATGAAAAAACCTTGAGGTTTTGATCCTTGAACAGCTTGGCAGGTTCAAGCACAAGGACAGCGTTGAAGGGGAAAGCGGAGGATGCAAAATAAGAGAAATAGGGTACTAGCGGCTACATTAATTTTGTACAACAGACATTCAGGTGGGAGAGTGCAGGGTATAAACTGACACAGATTCCTAGTTCTGGAAGCCTCACTTTGAATCTGGATTCTACCATTTACTACAAGTTTACTGGAAGTCTCAAGGGGAGTAAGGATTATAAGTAATATGTGAAAACACCCTATCACAGGAAGTGGCCAAATCTGGCCCTATGCCTGTTTTGTATGGCCTGTGACCTAAGAACGTTTTCTTTTTACATTCTTAAATGGTTACATTTTAAATGGTCATATTAGTACCTATCTTATAACCTTTGATTTTGCCTCTTGGTTTGCAAAGCCTGAGATATTAACTACGTGGCCTTTATAATAAAGTTTGCCATAGTATCGGGCCTGTATGTGTCCCACCAGCCACTCAGGAGGTGAGAGCCAGCCTAACCATCTGCTCTCTCAACAGCAGCCAGGCTCTGCCTGAGGCTGTGCTATCCTATTTTATAGTTAACATGCAGGCAAGTTGACTTTCCAAGAACATACCAACTTAACTCTAGCAGCAGAGTTAAAACCCAGGTTGCTATGTCCCCCAAACTCATGATCTTTTGGTCTATAATATGCAAAGCTCACAAGTAAGCCCTCTACTAATTTTTCCTTCCCTGCATAGTTGACATACAGACAGTAAAAATGCAACTGAATAAATTATATCATGTTGCTCATAGTAGAAACAAAACTAAATGGGGCTTGGAACAAGAAAAAGAGGTAGCTATTTTCAAAGATGGTACTTAAACCAATTTATTGTCCTTCTTTTTACTTTTCTCCTTTTTCCAATTTTCTATAATAAGTATGTGTTACTTTTGTAATAAGAGAAAATACTCTTTATAAAGAAAGAAAGCAGAAATAATCAGCTTTACCCAGAGTAGCTACATTGTACTTTTTAAAGACAGCACTATTTTGACAGCCAAAAAAGACACTTAGGAATTACAGCATTACAAATTCAAGATCATGTCTATGAACTTGGCTTGAAAAAAAACCCTCCGCAAAAATACAACCTACCATCTGTACAATGTATTCAAAAATGATTAGCATAGTATGAAAAAATAATGCTGGAACAGCAGAATTTTTTTCCCTCATTTTTAAAGAATGCTTCCTGCTCAGTATTATTTTCAGATTTATCCAAAGGCGAAATGGAATGTCAGGTCAAGACGACAGAAACAGAAAACAAACAAAGATGAGAAAAGAACATTAAATACTCTTTACTGAAGATGTGACACTGCTCTAGACATTTCACCAAGTCCAAGAGAGAATCTTTGTTCACATGCTCCAGTGTCAGGCACTGCCCGGGGAAACCTCCCATTTCTGGCTTCGAAAGTGAAACCTGGGTCCTCCCTTCACCGTCTCAGCCATCCAAAGCTATAATGCCATTTCTCTGACAGCAGGACGCTCACGCTCATGTCACTGAAGGTGAGTCAGCAGAGCCTGCATATCACGGAGCCCTGGAGAAGCGCTTCTACAATATAGAGCAGGCTGGGGCAGCATGGCGTACCCTGACAGACTTGGGGAGCAGCTGCGGCCGTCTTCAGCGTCTCACTGAGTGGGCGCCGTCTTACATAAGCCCCCCAATTCTCTGAATCCTTAACAAACGTAAGAGAGTCAGGCTGGGAACATCAACCAAAAAGCCCTTCTACACTTTCGTGATTTTAAATTGTGAGGTTGTGTTTTATGTTTGTAAAAATATATCCTAATAAAGTAAATCTCAAACAATGTCAGTTGTAGGAAATTGTGCCGAACTAGCAATGTTCACATTATTTTCCTAAAATGAAAAATCTTCAAATATGAAATGTATACCTATCAGAGAATATTTACCACATGGGCAGAGAGCCTGGATAGATTAGGAAAGTTCCATTTACAACTGTAAAGCAGGTTGGGTGGGTTTCACTTTGATTTTGGTTCGTCAGTCAGCACTGGAGGATACATGTTGATGGGCTTCCTTTTGTAGAAAAACTTGGCCCCACCTAAAGGTGATCAAAAGCATGACCTCCAGCCCTCTACAGCAGACAGAAGCTGGATGCCTGACACAGAATTCCAATTCGCAAGGCCAGATATGCTGAATTGAGACAAACCCTAGAGGATTGAAAAGAAAAAAAGGGTTAGGTTGGGGCTGCCATCAGCACACCTTTCCTCCCTGCCCTGTGGCACGCGGCTCCTCTACTCCTAGGGAGCCAAAGCCCTCCAGACTGTTTGCCCTCCAACAATCCCCAGCTGATCCTTTAAAGGACAGATGAAACCTGTCAACAGGAGGCTTGTTCATAGTCATTACTGATTACCACTACCACCTTTCCAATGTCAGAGAATGCCTTAATTGGCTGTTGGAAAAGGTCAAGACCTTAATCCTGGCAAATAAAGTGTTCCTTTAATGTTGGCTTTCTTCAGCCTATAGACAGGAAAGACAGAAAAATTCATATTTGGTATAGGATCCCTGCCAAGAAGTATCCAAGGGTTAGGAGAGCAGGACATATAAACACCAGCACGTTTCTCCAGAGACTGCTGAATAAACACTTAATAAGCACAGGGGTCCACAAACCTTTTTGGTAAAGGGCCAGATAATAAGTATTTTAGGTTTGCAAGCCATATGGTTTCTGTTGCAACTACTCAACTCTGCCGTTCTAGGGCAAAAGCAGCTATGGAAAATATATAAACGAGTAAGCGTGGCTGTGTTCCCATAAAACTATTTATGGATGCTGAAATTTGAATCTCATGTAATTTTTGCAGGTCACAGGATATTCTCCTTTTGATTTTTCTCAACTGCTGAAAAACAAAGACTCTTAGTTACCAGGCCATGCAGTAAGTTGCTGGTTCCTGACTGAGAGGATGAGACGATAGAGGATGAGACGATGGTCATATTTAGCATCGTTCCACAGAAAATGCAAAGTGTGAAGCCTTTCTTCATAAGCCATATTGACTTGTCCCTTTCCCTTCTCCAAAACCAACCCTCCAAAATATTTCTCCGAAGAACTTGTCTCCACCTCCCTAGTCTCCACTCCCATCGTCTCTCCCAGGGACTCCACCTCATCCTGTATAAGTCTCTCTTACCTTCGAAGGAGTTACCCCCCAGCATAGAGAGTGATGGGCCCTGAAAGGAAGTGGGATCAAGTTCCTCCAACAGTTACCCAATACAATCAGAATAAACTCCTTACTCCTTATGATGACCCTCTTCTCTCCAACTTTGTTCTTCTCCCATTGTCTTTGACTCTGTATCAGTGGTTCTCAACTCTCCTAATGCCACCGCCCTTTAATACAGTTCCTTGGGTTATGACCCACAGGTTGAGAACCACTGCTCTATATGATGGTTTATTTTGTGAGTCAACTTGACTATGCTACAGGATGCCTAAGTATCTGATCAAACATGATTCTAAGTGTGTCTGTTGGGGGTGATTCTCCATTAGATTAACATCTGAATCATTAGACTGCTTCTGTTATTCAGGGTTCTCCAGAGAAAGGGAAGCAGTAACATGGAGCTGTATCTATGATATCTACATCTACAGAGAGATTTATTAAGAGGAACTGGCTCATATGATTACAGAGGCTGAGAAGTCCCACAGTCTGCCATCTGTAAGCTGAAGAGCAAGGAATTTGGTACTGTGAATTACAGCCTGAAATCCTGAGAACTAGAAATGCTGATGGTCTAAGTCCCAGTCTAGGGGCAGGAGAAAACCAATGTCTTTTGCCATTTTCTTCTATGTAGGCCATCAATGGGCTGGATGATGCCTACTCACCTGGGGAAGGGTGATCTGCTTTCTCAGTTCACCTGTTACAGTGCTAACATCCTCCAGAAACACCTCACAGACACACCCAGGAATCTTTAGCCAGATATCTGGGCCTCCCTTAGCACAGTCAAGTTCACACTTGTAATCAATCATCACACTCTCCCTGAACAGGTTGATCAGGTGAAGCCCTGAGAAGAACAAAAAGACCTCCAGTGAGCAAGAGTAACCTCCTCCTGCCTGATTGCCTTTGAAGTCGGACATTGACTTTCTCCTGCTTTGGGACTCAAACTGAAACACTGGCTCTTCCTGGGTCTCAAGACTGCCAGCCTCTGGATCGGAAACCCGTGGTCAGCTCTCATGATTCTCAGGACTTTGGACTCAAACTATTACTACAGCATTTGTTCTCCTGAGTCTCCAGTTCACTGACTTACCCTACAGCTCTTAAGACTTGCTCACCTCTGTGATTGTGTAAGCCAATTCCTTATAACAAATCCCTTGACACACACACACACAAACACCCCATCGGTTTTATTTCTCTGTAGAACTCTAATACAACCATGACTTGTCATGTTGTTTTTTCTATTACTTCCTTAAACATGGCCTGTTCTTTCCATATAAGGGCCTTTGTATGTTTCCTTTTCCATGAATGTTGGTCACTTTTCTGTTACCTCCTCCTACAATTCTCAGCTTAAATCTCTCCTCTCCTAATAGTCTTTACGATATAGCTTCCTCTCAACTTACTGCCTAAGATTTTATGTCTTGCCTCTTGTTTGTGTTCCCTTCACCCATCAAAACATTTATCAAATCTGTAATGATGTTTTGGTTATTTACTTATTGGTGCCTGTCTTCTTCCACTGGAAGGGGAGCTCCATGAGGCTGGGCACTGCCTCTGTGCCGCTCAGTGTATCCTCAAGGCCTAGGGCAGAGCCTATCACAACATACACTTTGAATCCTTGTTGCAAAATAAAAAAATCCTCCAGAATTCACTTTCCTCCGCCCCCTTCCTTGGGCCTTCCATCTGCTGTGTTAGAAAATGACCTTTGTATGGACAGGATGATCATGGTGTGATGATGAACGTCCCCCATAACGAGATGCCTGTTCCCTGCACTACTGAGTCGTCCTCTGCCATCTGCAGGCTGTTCTTGTGCTGTAGCCACATCACTGAGATGGGAACTTACTCTCCCAAGGGGCTGTGTGTTACTACTTAACTGGGTACTCACGCTGGTGACTTGGAGTTAACAGTTAAGTCACCAGCCATGTAATCCACCATGAGACTGTTTCTCCCACTACCAGGCTACTCATAGCTCAAAGTTCTGGCTACCTCCAGTTCCGGGTTTCATAATACACTTTGTTGAATTCACTTCTCTATCCCCTTTCCTAATTACTCAGTGGCTTCTAAATCAGAATAACCTAGGTAACCATGGTGGATCAGTGGCGCACATAAAAATTCATGGGTATGAACTTTAACGAGAAGAGTCTTTCCTTGGACAGTAGAATTTGAGAATGTATCAACTGTCTATGGCCATACCACCCTGAACGTGCCCGATCTTGTATGATCTCGGAAGCTAAGCAAGGTCGGGCCTGGTTAGTACTTGGATGGAAGAATGTAACAGCTTAATTTCACCTTTCTCCAGTAAAAATTGCTTTTGCTCTAATGCCCATCTCTACTTCTGGCAGGTTGTCCCTCATCAAGGCATGCTTCCTATTGCTCACATCGGCCCGTGAGAAGAGCTCACGCTTCCCACACAGCACGAAGAGCAGAATGACGGTAGGACAGGGATTTACTGATTTGTTTGTGGTCATTCAGTCGTCAAGCTTGATGAGCTTCTCACTGATGTGGGCCGACTCATCCTCTGATTCTCTTTTCTGCTTCACAAACTCCAACAGGAAGAACATCTGTAATTTAGGTAGGACAATCTGATCTTAGTGCCTGATACAACTTAACTGACGATAAAATAACCTGCCAGCACTAGTTATGTGAATCTGTCACCTTATTCCTCCAAGTCCCCAAATGAGGCCAGACACAGTTACTGAAACCTGGCAGCAAGTGAGGGAACTGGGTCCTGGGAAATCTTCCTTTTCTATCAACTGCTCTATCACAGGGTAAAGCATTGGCCCTAAACGATCTTTGGGCTACATATGCCTGGGATCGTGTTCTGTTCTTACACACACAAAATGTGACTAGAGTGTAAAATGTGTTCACTTCTTGTATAACAATTTTTTCTCAAGTAAGAGGATCCTTCATTCCTGCTTAACTGAGAGAGGCTTGATCCTTTCTCTTCTCCAATGTGAATTTTAAGTTTTGGAAAAACAAGGCATTTATTTTTATACTTGCCCAATTCTCTATTCACACAGGCAAACGAGAACATAAGTGGTAATGCCTTCCCAAGATCTCCTGAGAAAAATCTTTGATTTAACAATGACTTACATCTGGGCCGTTTCCCTTTGAATATAATTCTCTTCACAAAGCAGCACCTTGAGGTGTAAACTTCAAAAGAGCAACCAAAGCTAAACTGCAGGCGTTATTCTTCCCTAGGTCTAGACATCCCCATGCAGGCTAACTGTTTATTTTTCAGCTCTACTATAATGGTGGGGTGACATGTGTGTCATGTGACAGCAAGAAAACCAATTACATGAGTCATATTCTGAAGTGATCAAGTGCTGGCCAGTGAGGCCAGAGTTTCTTTGGATTCATTAGAAAGACATTTTCCAGCGTATGTTTCCACAAGGTAATGCAGTTCAGTTGGCATTGCAGTTCTTTTTTATAATACTCTATTCGATTCAAAGCACACGTCTGTGAGATATTTCTAAAAAGTCACAAAGGGAAGGAGGGCATTAATTGATCATGCATCTCCTAAAGTTTTATTTCCACAATACACAGTAAGTGCTGGAAATGAAGAAATGTCTCAATTTGCCTGCAAACCTCCAATGGCTTTCTTCTGGGTAAGACTACAGGTAAAAGCAACTCTCAGCATTTGACTGGTGAAAACTCCCACAGCTGCTAAGATTAGGTTTCTAGCAGGACTTCCCCCCCTCTCCTCAATTACATGAGTGCAAAATACAATGGTCTCAGCTTGATTCCAAATATTCTTTATTCCCTGAACTTACACTTTGGTTTTCTTTAGGACAGAGCTGTTTAATAGTCGATTGCAGCAATAAAAAATAATGACAATGTCATGAATATTCTTACTGAAAATAAGAATATTCTTAGGATAGAAAGGTAGGAAATGTGTGTATCAGAGAGAGCGCACCTTGTTGCACCTTGTTCAGACACCAAATACACTGTTGATCTATCTAAAAATGTGGGGCCACAAAAGCTGGCTGATGTAGCAAGGAACGTCTATTCTATTCCTTTTTTTTGCAGCTTTTGGCCAGGGCTGGGTTTGCACAAGCCATCTCCCGTATATGGGGCTGGCGCCCTACTCCTTTGAGCTATAGGAGCCACCCAAGAAAGAAACATCTATTTTAACAATCAGAATAGGCTCTGGCATTTTCAAAAGTGCTAATTCATTACATGGGGAGTAAAAAAAGTTTTCTACAAGCAAATAAGTAAAGGATGTGGAGTTAAAAAGAAATAATCAAATGGGTTGCTTTTCTGCAGAATATCTGAGACTTTAATATTCTGACATGTTCTATGACTCTTTAAAACTTTTTCTCATTGAATTTCTTTTCATGAAATTCAACCTTTTCAGGGCTAGTGTTCCATGGAATAAACCTTGGAATCTCTGGGAACTTTAAAGTGTCAGAAATATTTCACTATCTCTCCTTGTTCGCTCGCTCTCTCTGATACACACATTTCCTACCTTTCTATCCTAAGAATAATTTATATGGTACAGTGTAAAATACAATACTAAAACATAAAAAAAGTACAAGACAATGAATACATTTCAAGATGCTCTTTGGCCTTATTTGTCTTATTTCCTAATTGGCTGAGATGTCAGGCAATTCTGGTAAGGGCCTTCCTCTAAAACACAAAGTGATGTGATCAAAGTATGAATGAAGAAAAGGAGGGGCTGCACAGAAGTGGGACCACCACATCCGTTAACAGCGCTTTTGGTAAGCCTTCTCCTGTCACTATATATGTTCAGAAATAATGAAAAAAAAATGTAGTTCCTCTGGGCAAATGAAACGGAGGTGCAAATTAGAATCACACCTCCAGTCTCATTTTGGTATCACTTCTTGTCTGGATAAACAACACTTACTCTCACTCTCCTACTCATGGCAAGTAGCCACTGTTAACACTTGCATTAGGGATCAGTCACAACAAATTACAGTTAAGTTTCACACCGCACCGCAGGAGGCAGTGCAGCCCAGGAGAGCACGAGAGTTATGCTGGACCACATTACCAATTTTAAGATAACTTGCACGAGGACTGAAAAGGCCCCTGGGCCTCAGCCTCATGAAGCAGTTAAAATTCCCATATTCTACGTGAAACCTTAATATTTCTGCCGATGGTAGGATATTATTCTCTTAGGAGAGTAACAGTGGGTAGCTGCTCGCAAAAGGGATGATTTTAATCGCCAATCGTTTTCAAGAACACAAGAGCTCAGTGGCACTCAACTGTGAACGCTTCACTCTAATGGGAAAGCCTGTGTGGATTAAAAACACAGACAGATTTCACTTCAAGATGATTGTATTAGATGCTGAACTTTCCAAATGTGGAAAGTATCTACAGACTATGAGCCATTAGAAACATCTACAGGGGGCAAGATGAAAAAATAACAACTAGAGAGACTCAGCTCACACGTGAATTTGTCCCGTGTGTGGGAAGAAGAAAAAAGGTGTTTTATAATCTGGATCCTAAGATGACTAGTCTATTATTTTGTCAAGTAGGGCAAAGTTCACTTGTGTAGTGAAATATACAGGTGAAATCTGAAAAAAGTCTAAATCTCCTTTACAAGTCAGCATAGCTATGAATAAATATGAGAAATAGATACTGTTAAACTGTTGTTAACACCAAAACAAATACAAATGAACTCATTTATCATCAGATTTCCTACCTTGGGGGCACCTAGGTCACCTCTAAGAAGTTTTATAAGTGACTTTGACATTTCCAGATGGGAAGGAGGAAACCGAGGTGCTTGGTGATATAGAACCAGGTGTTTTTCTGAGATCTGGGAACAGGATTTTTCTATCTTTTAATGATTTGGCTTATGATGGTTGTGGCTGTCTTCTCCATAAGTTTCCCTTGGTAAGTCTCAGGTATCTGCCAGCTCATTCAGAGTAAAGGGAAATTTTTAGAATCCCATCATTTACACACTAGTGTAGATGTCCTTTTTTATTTACAAGAAATAATTATATGAAGGGCTCCTTGTAATGCTATTAGTTGCTTTCAACAATGGTAACTGTCATGTGCCAAACACCATCCCAAGAAATCTGTAAGTTAAGTTTTATGACGTTCATTTTATAAATGATAAACCTGAAGCTCAAAGATATGAACTAACTTGCATCAAGTAACAGAGTTAAGAAGTGACAGGGCACAGGTGCAATTCCAGCCTAGTAGATTTGAGTAAGTAGGTGAACATTTTATAATGGGGAAAGCAGGTTGATTAAATCAAGACTTACGCTGTCAATAAGTTTAAAGCTAAGTGGAGCCAGTTGTGTGTGAACCACTACCCGCGGTACCAGTGCCACAACAGATTTCAGAACAGGAGGGGAGAATGCAGACAGTGGCAGGTGCCTTTTTCTCGCTGAAATCCTACTTTCCCCTTTCAGGCTAATCAGAGTTTGTGAAGTGTGAAAAGGACATTTAAGATGAAGGAAAAATGTGTGGGTTGGGGGGGCATAAAAAATGAAGAACGAAGCTCACATTTGTAAAATAGCAGACATACAGGTAAGCTGAGCTATAAGTACGTGAACGGAACTGTATAAGGTAAAACCAGAAAGGCATTGGGCCAGTCATGGGAGAAATGCTTTGAAAATGTAATAACTCTTCCACATCACCACCGAATTCTACAAAATCTACCCTGGTGTTTTCTTGCAAACCTCTTCCTTCCACGCCCGTAAGTCATTTTCCTGTCTTCTCATTTAGCCACCATAAAATTAGTCTCCCATCCTCTCCCATCTCTGGAGTTCTGCTTCAAGTACAGCTCAAACTACACCACCACCCTCATCTGTGGACATGGCCTCGCAGTGGGCGTTCATGCACCTCTGTAGTTTGGTCGCAAGCCCCGCCCCTGCTCCACCCCCTCTATGTACCTCACACCCATGACATACAACTTAGTCTTCTTCCAAAACAGCTACAATGGCTTTGATAATATTGCAGCAACTCACCTCTCCCTCATCTGGTCTCTTCTCTATTATTTCGCATCTAAAAAAGTTGAGTAACTGAATGTGTAGCAAAAGCAAGTCAGAAATCTCACCCTCACCCAAAACTCCTAACCCTTCCTTTGCTCTGATTCTGTGTGTAATTTTGACAAATGTCTGGCCACTAATTCTAATTGAACAGATTTTAGAAGTGGATACTATCCTCTCCCATTCGCTTTCTAGCAATCATTTAAGTGATCTCCGTGACTTCAATCTTACCCTTCTCCTAATTTACTACTCATATTTCCCTCCAAATTACTGAATTTAATTGCATCACTCCTCTACTTGGAACCCTCAAAGTATCTCATTGGTGCTGGAAAAGAAAGCCTAATCTTTTCAGAATGGTTTATACAGTTTATAAACAGGCATATATTCTTTCTCACCTCTGGACCTTTGCACAGGCCCCCCTCTCCCTGCTTTTCACTTAGGTCTGAACTCCCCCTCATCTTTCCGAGTCTCAGGTGATATGTTACTTCTGCCAGGAAGATTGGGTTGCCTCTGCGTCTAAGTTAGGTATTCCCCTTTCGTCCGTCTAAGCACTCTGATACACTCATGCTCACCACTCTGTGTTGCTAATGCCTTTCTCCTTGTCTTTCTTATTCATTCTACCTTAAGTTTTTGAAAAATCCTTTCATTCTCACACTTGAGAAAATGACTATTTTCCATAACAAAACAATACTGCCAAATTTGTGTATTATTTACTCATTTTTCAGAACTCTTCCTCCAATTCTGAAGAAAAATATTATAAGAAAGGTTCCTCTACTTCTGGGAAAAAATACCAAAACAAAACAAAAAAACTATACATTCACAAAATTTTCTCCAGTCTCTGCCTTTTCTCTGTGCTGCTGTTTGAGGACTTCACAAACATCTGCCAGTGTGAGAATATGATGTCGACATAATACACAAAAGAGCACTACAAGTGGCTACTCCATGTGCCATTTTTCATGGGACTATTACATAAATTCATTACCATAAACTGGTACATAGGAGTTTGTAGCTCATTATACTAGGAATAAGATGGGAGAAAATAAATCAGTATTCATCCCACTAGGATTCATTCACTCTTCTGCTGTCTGAAAACAAGTCCCCCAGTAATAAGGAACTGTGGGCAGTTGAGGTTTCCACATATCTCCATCACTAAGATATTTAAGTGGGGCACAAGTAGTTGGTTGTTTTGCTCACTCAATCAAAGAGAATCAGGTCACAGAAGTGATGCATAAGTGTTAATGTTGCCCTTCAAACACCTAAAAGGAAGTTAGTGCCTATCCTTGCCACATATTCCTAATCACACAGAAAGAAGGTAAATATCGGACATATCTAACAAGGCACTGTTTCTTTAAATTGGGCAGTAAAACAGAAAAGAACTTTCAGGTGGGCACAATTATCCCTCTCCCCGTGGAGAATAAAGAGAGGGGAAATGATGCAAAATAATGCAGAAACACTTAACTGGTATTCACATTCTAGCTTGTAAACAATTTCTAATTCACTTGCCTAGACAGTGAAACTATCAGTCTGGATGTAAAGAATTCAAGCCCAACCGAGAAACAGGAAGCATGAGTTCTGTCATAAGCGTGTTTATTTTGGTGTCTCACATCTGCAGCTTCTTCCCCTCAATGTCTCTTTTCAGAGCCAAAACGAGGAAGAGAACAAAGTTACTGGGCCTAAATCCATCACTGTGATTGTGATACGCTGAACCACCCACAGCACCATGAGAAGGAAGTTATTAGTTTCATGCTGAAGAACTACAGCCCACATAGGGCAAAATCTAGAAGTAAAGGAACAGTCTATTCAGCACGATTAACTTTCCTCAGTACACGCAACCATGTTTCAGGATTGATCTAGCCACACTCAGCTTAAAGGCAGCGTATTGAAATGGGCGTTTCTGGCTGATGGTGTTCCACTGGGAGTCCAAGGTCAGCATGGGATTTTCTCGGTGCTGCTTTTGTTCATGATGAAATTGCTCTTGACTAACCAGAACTGTGAATAAACAGTGAGCACTGTGAAGGTGCAGGCTTAAACCAAGCCTACAAACCCACAGGGTAGAGACTTCACATCAGCCTTGTCAACTGCATTGCATCAATCCAAACCCCTGGATGTGTATGTGTGTGTGTATATATAGATGTATCTATATATATCTATCTTTCTCTTGTGGTCTAGAACAAGGTTCAACAAACTATGACCTGCTGGCCATGTTTATTTTTTATAAATAAAGTTTTATTGAAACACAGCCACAATCGCTAGTGTCTTATGCCTTACCTATAACTGCTTTCATGCTATGGTGGGAGAGGTGAAGAGTTGTGACAGAGATCAGATGGCCCACAAAGCCTTAAATATTATCTGGCTTCTTATAGAAAAAGTGTGCCAATCCCTGGTCTAGAATTGCTCTAAAAAACCTGGTTCTAGATCCAAATTATTTCGTCTTGATTCTATAATTTCTCACTTGAGATCCTGGTACTTAAAGCTTTGGGTTGGCCCACAGACATCCCAACCTTCTGCTTGGAAACACTATAGGAACAGGTCCAGGTGGCAACCTTGCAAATCTGAACAGATGCCTATTTTTCTTCTGCCCATGAGACAGATGGTCCTCTGAGAGGGGGAGAAGAATTAGTCCATGAGAGAGAATTCTCTGTGCAGTACTAATTTTGGAAATGTATCCCTGATCCATCTGGCCAAAAAGGATTCCTTAGGAGGACCTTTGCTATTTGAGTTTGCTTACCATTCAGGAGGGGAATCCTAGGTGCCAAGGTTAGAACCTCAGGTATTCATGATCTGTAGAAAGGTAAGAATTCCAAATCTGCTCTTGAGACAAGTGTCAAATAATTACACTTGGGAAGGGAAGAAGATGATTATGAGGATGAAGTCAAGAACAAGAGAAGTACTCACTCCCTTGCAGAGAATTTGTTCAGTCTCCTCTGAAGTAATCCCCTCATGTTCTGCCATGTACAGAAAGCAGGAATAGCAATATTTACTGACCTGCAAACAGGTCCCCTCTACGAGACAGCAATGCCTCTCTTTCTCATTAACCAGTGAACTCATTTTTGATATTTTGAGCTTGTTATTCTAAAGAGTATTCTCCCTGAGTAACAAACCATAAATTTGCAAGTTAGTTAGAACACAGATCTGACTTTTTTTTCTCCATCCCATTCCTAATTCTCCATGTGTAGAGTGTTAGGTCTGTTCAGTCCATAAATAGGGAAAGGACATCATGAAGATCAGACGTAAGGGAGAGTCAGGCAACAAGAAGCAGGGGCATTCAGGAAAGCTACTGCTGGTGGATTCTGTTCATTTAATCTCAGCCAACAGGCTGCAGGAGTCTGAGGACTTGGCCCCAGTTCTCTAATGCCATTTACTACCTGAGTAATATCAGGGTCCTCATCTGCGAAACAAAGTAATAACCTAGTTAATTGTGCTGTTGTTGTGAAGAATGAATGAAAAATGCACATAGGTCTTTTAACAATTGCCTGAGTCACAGGAAGTCCTCAATATGTGCTTAACAATCATTACTGAGCAAAGTTCCTCCTGCTAATCACATAGTTGATGTTAGAAACAGCAACAAAGGCAGACTAGGGAAGAAGTCACAGGGAAAGACATCTTTCCTGACTTTCTTCTGACACACACAGTGAACCCACCTCCCTAAGTTGACCACCTCCTTAACTCTTTGACTGCAGAGCATTCAGAAATGAAACACGCCTAAAGGGGTCACTCGCACCAAACAAGCATCTTGTTTGAATGCTTATGCGTGTTGTTCTCACTCAGGTTAAACTGGCCTCATTCTCACAGACCAGACGTGCACTGCCCATAGCCATCAGTTCAGTAGGCCCAGTTCCTTATGTTGGTCACCTCCTTATGTTGACCAGGCCCAGTTCCTTATGTTGGCCACCTCTGTATATTGACCAGTTCCTTGGGTGGCCAACTTATAGATCCTCTTCTGTACTTAAGATACAAAGGGAAATTTCTTAGTGTTTTTGAGCCTGACAAGACAACACTGGCTCACCCTGTTTCAATGTCAAGGGTAAAGAAGATGCCACCTGGAATAACTAGAGGTCTCTGCAGAAGAAGCTGTGCCATATAAAGCAATTAAGAAATAGTTATGTGCCCAGCATTATTCAGTGGGCTGTAAAAGAAAGCATTCCTTCCACAAAGAAAAGTATTAAGTAGCTGTAATGTTAGAAAAATAACACCACTGACCCTGACACGGCAAAGCACTTAGATTAAATTTAGCCCTGTTAACATATTCTTTAGAATATACTGTTTGTTTACAAAATCTAACTCTGTATTTTTCTAAAACTGTCCTACCTTCTTCATGAGATCCCTGGACACGTGTATAAACTGTATGAACAGAGACCATGAACACAGAATAAATCGAAGAGCAAAAGCTAATTTTCATAGAAAACAGGCTGGGAATAAAATTGATAAAGGGATTTATAAACAGCGATTGATACTTAAATTATTTCTAGAAGCAAATGCATAGCCAGACACACAGAAGAACATAGCTGCAATGAACTCTAGCTGCTGGTAATCTCAGGAAGCTCACCTCTGGGACAACTCCCTGAAAGTAAATCAAGATTATCCTGGTTCCCCTCACTAAATAATTCTCTTTTTCCAAGATCCATGGTTTAGATTATATCTGAACTCACTTTCACCCATGTTGTAAGACAATTACAAAGAATCCAGAAACGTGGAAATGAACTGGGAATGTTGTAGGCCGCTTCAACAAATCTCAGCACCATCTGTTAAAATATTAAGATGCTTGTTTAAAAAGTTGGCTGTCAGAGAAGGAGGTCACAGCACAGACAGTGGGGAAGTTCTTTTAAATAATTACTTCTTACTTCTCTTTCCTCTACACAAGCAGTAGCGCTCTGAGCCAAGGGTGACTAGCCCAGAGATAAAAGAACATCTCTGCTTGCCTTCTCCTGTCCAGGTACCAGCAGAAGAGAACCGAGAGTCTTGGTCATCCAATGAGAAAACATAACATCAAAAGATTGTGGCATGTTTGTGCATTTCAGTGAGTGACAAAAGTCCTTTGGGAAAATATACAGGAATGTCATCTTTAATTAGAAGTCAAAGAGACATTTAAAGGGTGCATTATACTTAAGGAAGACACCACATAAATACATTTTACCCAGGTATGGCAATCTCTCAGTAATCTCAGGGTTCTGAGGTTCCTTTTGTAGATTAGATGCTTTTCAAACAGGAGCAGTTGAAAACAGCTTTAGGTGTGTAGATGATAATCAGGCCAAATGTCACCATTCCAAGGGGCTTAAGTAAATCAAAGAAAGCCTTCCACCATTTAACACCACTGTTAAAGGCCCCAGTCACACCAGTGGTAAGCAACTGGACAATGACAGCCCTGGGACTATGTATTCTTTTGGCAAAGGGAAATATATACATTAGGCCCCTTTGAGTGGTCATAATGGTAGTAAATGTAATAATAGTTAACAGCAGCAGCTAACAATATCCTTTGGATGAGAACCAGGTACCAGGCATTATGTTAAGGGTTCCATCTGTGATTTATTAAGTCTTCCAACATTCTGAGGTATGTACTATTGTCTCATTTTACAGGGGAAGAAAATGAATACTTACAGAACTTGAGGACCTTACCGAAGGGCTCATCAGCTAGTTGTCACAATAAGAACTGACACTGAAGCCAAGCTACTGACTCCAGAGACTGATCGCCCCTGTAAGCACGATGTGCTATTGCCCATGGACTAGACTCATGCCAGCCTGCTTACATGAAGGAGTATCACCATAAGGCCATGGGCAGTAACGAGGAAGACAAGGATCTCAGAAGACTCAACATGCTTCATGGAGTCAAAAACGCAGCTAAGTCACTGCAGCAACTCCGGGAAGTACAAGGGCACGGCTTTCACTTGTGTGCCACTGTTAGTGACACTCAGCTACTCTGCACATCTGCTCTGCACTCTGTTAACTTCCTTCAGTTCTCAGTAACTGACCAAACCCAGCCTGCAGATTGGTTGTCCTTGAGTTAGGACATTGAGAGCCAGGGCCTCGAGGACTGAGGAGGGGCCTGATGTCAGCAGAGGTTAAGGCAGTGGCAAACAGCTGTGGAAGGGGCTCTGCACACAGTGGGCTCCATGCCGCTTGAGCTGCGTAGGGAGCAATGCTGTGCCCTTTCTAGCATCCTGCACCTCACACTTGTGACATCTACAGAGAAGGGAAAACAGGATTACTTTTCAGACTCAGCAATTTATGTGTCCTGACTAACCAGATGAAAAGTACACACGTGACCATCTCTCCTACTAGGTGTAGTGAACACAATGAGTGCTAACAAAGACAGACGTGTAACTTACATAAGATTCTCCCACTCCTCCTTTCTGCATTTGTTTAAAAGTCCTGTTTACTAGAATGAAAAGGTGCATGGATTCTGATTTCCACTTACCAGGAGGCTGGTCATTTTTCATCATTACGTATAGGGGTGGCTCTGAGTTTAGCTCAACCATCTGTCGTACCTCTCAAGCCTGAGGGATTCACAGCAGGACCCGGAGAGTTTGCCAACCCTCTCAAGCAGGCTCTCAGGGCAGGGTTAACAAGTCACTTCTGGGCCTGGGTGGACCAGACAAGAAAGAACAAACCCGTACATAGGACTGGACAGAGCCAGACGTGGGTATGACAGAGGTCAGAACAAAAGCAAAGTGCCCTCTATTATGGAAAAAGCACCCTGCAACAATCACTATTAAAGCCACAGGTGTGCCACTTCAACAAACTCCAAATGTTAAAAAGTGTTAAAAATATTCTTGTAGTAAGCAAGATTTTCGTGCAAAGAAAAATTAATGAAGTAAACGTTACACAGTGACATAAACCAAAAGATCAACAGACCTTTATGGGATGCATGATCCATCTACTGGAAAGAGTACCTTGAAAGGGGGCAGGTTGCTTAAAACAAATTTTTTTTTCTGAGACAATTAAGCTCTGAAGACATGGGTCTTGAGTGTCATTAGGTTAGAAACCAACCATTAACATACTTCATCCAGGAGGCCCTTTGGGACCACACAGCTTCCTGCTGATGTCAGTTTATAAAGGATAAAGGGCATATGGAAGTATAGGTATATTGTACAATCCTTTTTATGAAATGCTGAAACCCTGAGATATTCTGCTTAACGTCTTCTGACTCTTTAAATACACTTTGAACAAACTGGTAGGACAGGCGTAAGGAAGCACAGCAGATTTGGTTAACAGGAGTGAGTACGATCCCAAGCTCTGCTGTTTGCTAGCCTTGTTACAGCCAGTTAGTCCTTCAACCTCTCCTGAGTTTCAGAGTCCTACCTATTCACCCCAGTCCCACTCATAAATGACTGTCAAGCACCTGCCCTACCTATTTCATAAGATTCTGAGGATCAAATTAAAATATATATTAAAATCTTTAAAACCTTTCAATGGGGTAGGCATCAGGCATTTTCATTTTTAATGGCTATACAGACTCAAATCCTATTATACCCAGCTTTCAAAAAATAAGGTCCATGTTGAGAATAGATTCCAGAATCCATGTTCAAATCTCAAACTTAAATCTAAGCTCTGCAAATAAATCTCGAGAATTTACTTATGCTGCTGTCTCCACAGCAATATGAATGGAACACACACAGTCGGCAGATCTGTACGATGCCGCACACAGGGCCAGGCTAAAAGTGGATCCTCAGTGGAGCACGGATTTTCTTCCTCAGATTCTATCACCCCTTCAAACTAAACTTCTGCAATTACCTAATGTCTCTGTGGTACTACATCTTATCATGTGTAGGTATACATACACACTGTGCCTAAATGAACACAAAGCCTAGATTTTTCCTGGGATGCATTTTTCAGAAAATATCCTTCTAACTTTCACCTCTTACATTATTCCGAAAAGCACATGTGTACAAACTGAAAGAAACTTATAAGGAATAAAGCTTTTAAAATCCTGACTCTTGTCATATAGTAATTTCCTATCTTAGCAGTTATTTTGTATTATCTATGAATGTATTACCTTTATTAAAAGAGTTAATTCAAAATTGAGGGCAAATGAACAAAACCTCACAGAATGAGGCTTCACCTGAAAATTTCAGAAAGCAGCATTTGCTAAGTATCACACCTGGTACAGGTGGTGAAACAACTCTTCTTTCCTTCCATCAGGACATAACACTTAATACCATCACAGAAGATAAACAATAATTTAAACCATTACAGGAAAAAAATCCTCTAGAAAACTTTACGTTTGGGTTGTATGTAAATTTTCCAGGGCCGTTCATTTAAAAATTCAGGACACAATGAATGCATTTCAACTCAAAAGCATTTTCATTTGACAAGACCACAAACGGACCTATTAAGACCCCCAAAGTATCCACATCCTCACAGATTTAGCAGTTTTACAAAGGTGGGGTCCATACTGGCTGACCACCCAGATCCAAGACACCCACACTCTCAATGGATAAACACATAAACCCCCCCTTGAGGCAAATTGTAGGCAGCTCAGGTTCAGCTGCCCTGAGGACTGCCCTAAATTAATTTAGAAAGAAAAACCCAAACAGCCAGGTAAGCTGCCAAGTTCTGGTGCGTTTGCTGCACTTGGCAAGAGAACGATGAGAAGTTATCAGGGTTCTCAGAAGGAAGCAGCATCTTAGAAAAGCTGAGATGTGCATTTTTTTTTCTTTTTGATGGATAAAAGAGAGCACAGCTTCTGGACAACCCATTAGATGGTTTATTGTAGATTGTTCAGACATTATTCCTCTGCCCTATTTATCTCTATATAGAGCTTCACTTGTAGTGAACACATTTTTTCCCATCAACCTTAGTCCTTTGCAGAGTAACTTTTCAACAAATACACATGGAACTATTGTAGACACCACCTTCCACCCTCAGTAATAAGTGCTCAGAATTGGTAGCAAAGATCTCCTATGGTTTTAACATCACTCCAAAATTCAGGTTGGAATTTAATTGTCACTGTTAGAGGATTAAGAGGTGAGACACTTAGAGGTAATTAAGTCATGAGGCCTCAGCCCTCATGAATAAATTAATGCTACTGTTTCTTGGAGAGGATTCCCAATAACAAGTAAGTTTGACCCTCTCTGCTCTCGCATTCTCCCCCCCAGCTTTCTGCTATTGGGATGACAAAAGGGCCCTAGCCAAATGCTGGCACCATGCCCCTGAACTTCCCAGCCTCCAGAAAGATAATACAAGTAAATTTCTTTTTGTTATAAATTAGCCAATCCATGGTATTGTTATAACACCATGAGACAGAATTTTAACCACCCAATTGATACTGGGAATATCTCAGCCCCACGCGCCATCCTGCCAATCCTGCATGATGTCCAGGGAAGAAACAACTCCCAACGAATGTGCTCCAGGCCTGCAAAATCAATTTCTGGACCCAGGAATCTATGTTTTAATAAGCTCTCTGGGTCAATCTAAGCACTGTCAGGTCTGAGAAACACTGCCTTAAAGCAATTCTCAAATTTTAATGTGTATGTGGATTAACCTGATAATTCTGCATTATGGTTCAACAGGTTGAGGTGTGAAGTACAGTGTGTCTGCCTTCATGTCATATGAGTGCTGCCAATCCGTGGACCATACTTAGAACAGCAAAATATTAGAGAACAGAGTGCCACTGATCTTACTCTGTGTACTATAATAATCTATCAGCAAGACAATTGGGGAACCAAGGTAATGTGATGTTGAAGGTGGTGGTGGTAAATAATTTAGCCACTGTCTGAAATACTGTGCATTTCATTTCAGAAAACCCCAAAACTGCATGTTTATGCACTTCAGTTTAAACAGTGAGCGCTGCTGGAAAATGTGATGCTGCTCAGGGTCTAAACCACAGCCTGGTACCTGGAGGTCTGTAGTTCTAATCACACAGTGAGCGCTCCGCGTTTGTCAATCACTTCTCCTTCACCCACGTTATGAAGACATTTACAACCAACTGATCCACAGGCTCATTATTGTTCATGAGCACAACAGCCCACAAGACCAATAGGTAGCAGTAAAAATAGAAATAGCCACAACTGCTACTGAGCTAAGAATTTTCTATACACAGAAAGTGATAACTGTATCTTGCTACCAAAAGAACAAATGCTTTCTAGTCTTTGAAGGAAGAAAAATAAAGATTTCATCTGAACTCAGTTCCATAGAAGCTTAGAAGCTTTCTGATTGATCTCTCGGAGGTGCATGAACTACACAGATACAGAAAAATCTGATTTCCAGTCCCAAATTTAGCCCTCTAATCATACTCTAGTCACCAACTATATCATTTATAATTTACCTACCTGCAAACAGAGAACCTGTCTTTCCATTTTATTTAGCAATGACAAAGAAGCTCAACCATTTTTTTTCCAATAGGGATTGTTCTGTCTCCCCAATCTTCAGGTTTTCTTATCTGCAAAACAGGGACACCTTTAAGAATTATGAAAATTAACAACAACACAAGTGAAATGTCCAGCAGCTAATGACTGGGTCATGGTTGACGCTCAACAAAAGAAAGCCCCAGAATTTCACACTGCACATGACATCCTGACTCTGCTTCTGTCTCTCTCTGAAGAGAGTTGGATTTGGTCAAGAAAAGGTGCTAGTCAAGCTATAAACTCTGAGCAGGCAATATTCTACTACTACCAGTAAATTCACAGAAATCTCTTATTTCTTACTATTACCACCATAATTTCCATCAAAAAGGGAAAAGCTATAAAGTCTTAGATTTATAAATATATACTAAATACCACTCACCTGGGGCTCCTGAGAAAGAGAATGAAAGACATGTCAATATCCCTCTACACTTCTATCTCATCCTTACCGATACACAGAAATAGGACCACTTCACAAGTTGTCCAACAGAAAAGATATTATAATTAACTGTTCCTATTTCTAACTATATTGATAAACTTTCACACTTAGATGTTCTCATCGGAATGAGAAGAGATGCCAGTCTATAAAGCTAAAGCATGAACTAACTTATCTCTACATTACAGCTTCCTCACCACATCCACTCCCCCCCCCAAAAAAAGAAGCTGGACTTTTTCCCAAGAGATGTGTGCTCAGCAGTAAAACCAAACTGCCTCGTGCAAGGGTAAAATATAAAATTTTCCTATTATGGTCCTCTGCTATTAACCATTATGCAGTGAGAGGTCCTCAACGTTTTTGGCACCATGGACTGTTTCACAGAAGACAGATTTTGCAAGGGGTGGGGACAGCTCGGGCCATGATGTAAGCCATAGGGAGCACGAGGCTGCTTTGCTCCATCACCTACAAGATGCCGTCTGGTTCCTAAGATTCATGGAATACAGTTTTTCATGGGAATTGAGGCGGGGGGATCTGGAGGGGTGAGGGGAAGATGAAGGAGTAGGCAGAGCTCTGTGGCCCAGGACCCGCCCGCTGCCCAGAAGTTGGCAGCGCAGCTTTACAGTATCCGATGCCATTAAGACTGCAGGCTCTGAAGTCGACAACGAGCTGCGCGTCTGGCTCAACAATTCACTAGTGCAGTGGTTCTCAACCTTCCTAATGTCGCGATGTGTTTTCATTGTTACAAAGGGGTCGCGGCACACAGCTTGAGAACTGCTGCACTAGTGGTAGTCTTTGGACAAGTTTTTTAACCTCTTTAAGTCTCATTCCTCTGTAAAACAGGGCTGATCAGAGTCCCTCTCTCATGATGTTACATGAGACATCACAAGTCCTCAGCACAGTGCTTGACCCAAAACGAAACAAACGTATTTTAAGTTTTCTGGGTATAGACTGGGGTAGGCACGGACAGCCACCTGCTTCCTGGAACCTGGAGAGAGCACGACAGAGAAGCAAGAGAACAGGCAGAGTAAAAACACCCCAAATTTCCTATACCCTCTCTTCAGCCACTAAAATACTGTGTCCCTACCTAGGCTGAAAGGCCCTGTCTATCATGGAGCCTGCGACTTACCCTTAGAACCCAAAAGTGGGACTTAATAAGCTCCAAAGGTGAGTAGCGCACATACCTAAGGTTGAGAATCACTGTGGAAGACAAAGTGTTTTATAACTGTTTCAGTATTTGTTTAGCTATGATTCAGCTAAGAAATGATGCTTTAGTTTGAGGTCAATAAAGGTGCCTGGTTTTCAAAACCTCAGGGTCACTGTCCAAAATTCCATGTAGACGCCTTCCTGATGGAATCAGTTACTCCTGATTCCTTAGCACCATTAGTGCAGGGCTCCTGCTAATCATGTGGGGAAGGACAGCCTTGTGCAGAAGTGCCTCTCTCCTCTGCTCAGAGGTCTAGCCAGCCCCATCTATGCTCATCCAATATCTCCAGATCCCTCTCGTCTCACATTGACACATCTCTGGTGGGTCCTTCACTAATTTATCCAAGATGATGTTACCACATCACTTTCAAATACATTTATCATCAAATCTAAGTACTAAAAAAACTCATCTAACATAACTTCACTTCTAATATTTTGGTGCACTAGTATATATTGGTTAGGTTTCCAAGCAGTTAAAACATAAACTGTCTAGAAGAGTTTAAAGAAACAAATCCATCAATAATTCAAACTACTACAATTATTTAATCCTCTTTAGCAGGGAAATGGGAAGAAAGTCTTGCATTTTACTAAACATTTTGGTCAATGTTCAGTAAAATAGTGATCAATTCAAAACGTGAATACTACAGGAAGTTATAGTATTATTTAAGAACCGCTATCCAAAAAGAGATAAAACAAATTTAAAACTTTATTATAATTATTAAACAGATATTTAATTTAACAGGATTCATACCTCTCTAATTATATAAAAAAAATTTTTGGAGGTGTGATTAAAGAAGAACCACTCCACTTGACTTAGCAATAGATCTGAGCTAGCTGATCAAACAGATTGTCATCTGATCAATAAATTGCTATATGAAAGACTATTCTAAAAATACCTTCATAGAAGTACCTAAAATTTCCTCAAAATGTAATGACTTCTAATTAATTTATGCTAGCTAGCAGGAAACAAACTTTCCATGTATACTTGAGATTCCCACTTACGATACAATTACCCAAACCTCCAGATTCCCAAATTATTTCCCCACAAAGAGAAGAGGTTACATTTCCCAATTCTACTCACTTTTCCAAGAGGCCACTATAAATTAAGTCTTGTGCATTAGGGCAATCTCTACCAGCCTTTAAAATACATGAGTCTATCAACCTGCTTCAGCTAGTAATAAAATACACACAATATGCATTTTCTTCTTTGTACAAAGTAAACAGCTGCAATACATAAAAGCAAGCAGGTAGCTGGCTATTCACCAACTCTGAGACCTTCTAACTCTTCCGTGAAATGGACAAATCACAATTCCTTACTCACAGGTTACCATGAGTCACATGAGAAAATGTATATAAAAGCATAGTGTGAAATCCTAAAGCAGCATGATTATGAAATAAGAAACATACACTCCTCTACCAAAATGATATTCAAGGGCTGAAATACAGACACTGAAAAAATAGTGAAACAATTCCTCCACTTGAGCTGCTGTTTCTAAAGGGTCAGGCGTTAAACTGGAGCCAAGATTCTCTTAAGATGATACTCCTTCCAAAAAACTTAAATCAGGGGGCAGTAGATTGTATCTGTGCATCTCTTTCTCATACTTGCACATGTAGGTTATCCTACCAAAAACCTCCAACAAGTCAAAAGCAGCAAACAAGAAGTAAACTCAAAAGGAAGATCTCCTGAGAAAGCACCATAACGTTTCGGGTGAGTCACAGCCAGGTTTGCACGGGGAGGACGCAGAGGGAAAGGCCTGGTAGTGCTCTTTCTGCACCAGCAGCCCCAGCCACCCTGGCTTTCACAAAGCAGCGAGGTGTTTAAGTGACGCTGATCAACACAGCATGCTCATGATCCCAATGTACATTTGATTTGGCTCAGGATTGCCCAATCGAATTTGCTAACACAGTCGACTCCAGAAGAATCACCCATTAAAAACAATCCAAATACAGACTCTAAATGTGCATAAGGCCTTTTGTGATCTCCACTGGAGCCTATAGCATCTAACAGCTGCAACTGTGACTGCTCCAGCTAATTGCTCTCACAACGAAAATAAACAATCGCTCCAGGAAGAAGACTATACTCGCCAAATATTAATGAATTTTTTAACAGTCAGAAATCTTGAATCTTGGTTCAAATGCCTTATTGCTAAAAAGTCTCAAAGAACAAAGATGGGGTTAAGGAGGCCCAGAAAGAAAAGTCATTTTGTACTTAATCCACTCCCCCTACCCACCTCCCCAAAAAAGGAATGTGCTTTGCCTTTGGAAGAATTTAAGCAATCTGAGATATTTTAACTCATGTATAACTTTTTAACATATGGGGGAAAAAGAGTCGCACTGATTGGAGCTATTTTTAAAGTGCAGCTCTACCGTAAAAATAGACATTTACTCATAAGGATGCTTGAATAGAGAACAAGCCCAATCTACGTCTCATTGTTAAGAAAGGGGTGAAAAAAGGCTGTCGTGCTTTCTGGAGAGCCGTTTATGGTCCGCCTGTGATGTCATGGCAGGATCCAGGTGCACTCTAACGAGCAGCTTTCAGTCTCATCAATTCTTTTAAAAGTGCTCTTCTACCATCAGCTACTTCGCTGAGCACATGCAGGAGCCAGTATTTACCCAGGCCCTCGCAGGAGAGAGCACCACTGCAATCAGAGACCCAAGGAAGGAGGAGGAGAAATTATTCACCTACAATTGGGCTCATCGTTGTCCTCTCCATTAGGGAAGGAAGCATTTTCTTCTGCAAAGAAAAAAAAGAACAGAAGTAGCTGGCTTACAACAACCTGTCTGTCCTCTGTCCATCAAGAAAAGAAGTAGTTTTATACTTCTCCTCTACCCATCCATGACTCTGCAGGACAGCAGAAGTTTGCAACTAAACTACCCACCCAAGACATCACGACCCCAAACTGAGGTTGGGAGAGGTCACCCGAGTACCTGGACCTAATTTATCTCCAGTGTTTATAAAAGCCTGCAAGAATGGGGTTGTAATGGGAAACCATGCAGAACTTCTTAATTTTACACCTCCTTGAAATAATGTCTGCAATCATCAATACTACAAAAACTAGATAATTTTCCATTTGATGTATCTTAGAAATCAGAAATGCATTATTTTATAGTCTGTTCAAATCATTTCTTTATATACTCACAGATAAAAATCAAGAAAGGGGAAAACATCTTTATTAAAGGAAAAAAACAAATATGGAAGTTTTAGAAAGTTTACGAAAAAGATTAGACATGATCTTAAAAAGGTACTCAAAAATGTGTTTTATGGAAGGACTGAGTAAATTTTGACTTGTACTTGTGTACTTGATAAATTTCTTATCATAGATTGAAATCATTCATAGAATGGTAAAGAATATTGAGTGCAATGTAATAAAACACTATAGGCACTTACCTCTGTTCAATTTCTAGACAGCACACATATACTGGGAAATTTCAGAAATCTGCTTCCATAAAAGGACGGTTATGAGCATGCATTCGGTTCGTGCTTTAGCGCTTCAATGGTAGTGGTGGGCAAAATTTCAAGGGTGAGGAGAGCTGGGTTCAGATACCAGGTTTCACATTAGCAAAGAACTGTGGAGAACCTTCACTTCGCTGGGCCTGGCTCACACATCTGCAAAATAAGGAGCTGAACAAGCCCCCGGGGGTGGCTTACAGCTCAAAACCAGAGCAAAACATAAATTACTTCTTTAGCATAGAAACATAGCACAGTGTAAAGCAAGGACCTGGCGCAAATTAAGTGAAAGAATTAACAAAAGATTTGTAAAAAATAAGGCACATATTTAAAACAGAGCTTCTCATCCTGTGTGCCCTGATGTGTGGCAGGGTCTGTTGAGATAATGATTTCCTCAGGACAGCAGCCCACGACATGAAATAGTTTGGGAAGCATAACTACACTACAATTACAGCAAAAAAGAAAAAAAAAGAAAGAAAGAAAGAAAAAGAAAAAAAAAATCCTTCTTTACTGAGATAAGTTTCAGACTAAACTATAAAATATTCTCACCACCCTTTGTTTAGCAAAGACAGAATATTTGCCTTATCATCCCATACTCAGGTCATCTAATCTGAAGAGAGAGGATACCGACAGCAGTTGACTGCAGGAAGCAGAGAAGTCTTCCTTTTACAAAACGTGGAGGTTACTTCTCTAAGAGTAACTCCTGAAAAAACAGAACACTTTCACCATATGGTTTGATTCCTACAGAGAACACACAGCAGTAACCATTCTCCAAAGATGAAACTCTGCTAAAGAACATTTAACACAGCACATCAACTACAATTTCTGGTGCAACATCTATGATAACAACTATCCTTTTTTGATAATACTAAAATCAGAAATGTTTGATGTGGAACATCTGCATAGTTTCTTATAATTATTAGTACCTACAACTTCACAGAACATTTTTTGAAAGAGAAGATGATTTATAACATGCACATAAAAGCATGGGGCTTTGCTTTTAACCCAGAGCTCACTTACTTCCCAATAAGCTGCTTTTTCTTCAGATTCCAAGAAACAAAGGCTCTACATCTTTTGGATTTCTGAGCATCTGTATTTATGGGTCATGACACTCCCCACCCCATTTTCACAGCCACACCTTTGCCACAAGTGAAATAAAAAGGCTGCAATCCAGATAACAAATCTACCTTGCCAACTGTGCTTCATTCCAAAGGGTGGGTCACCCTGAAGGTGGTTGCTGGTCTGGTCATGTCTGCAAGGAGGTCCACAGATAGGCTGTTTGCTTCTGAAACACATATTCAGCTGGACAGGAGTGATTCTCATTTTTAAATGAGTACCGCATATAAATCAGAATTAGAGACCAGCATGTCACTACTGTAGGTCAAGGGTCCAGTGAGCCCTTTCCAGGGATGGGTTTTTTAAATGGTCTTTCCTTCCTGTGGTTCTGCGTTGAAATGGTTATCAAATCAACTTCAAAACAACAAAAAAGGGAAAAATTTGGAGACTAAAAAAGAAAAAAACATCAGCATGGAAATATGTGAGAAACATTTGGACTGTATTCATTTTCCCCTTGCCTTTATGATGACACTTGACTGCTGTGTAAGAAAAATGTAAAATACATATCCAACGTAAGAATGAACCAGGTACAACAGCACTAGAAATAACACAAACGCTAAAAAAAGTGTGTGTGTGTGTGTGTGGTCACCTTATTGTCTTAAATCATTGAGTATGAAGGGCATCTACTCTGAGAAACAGATGATTCCAATATTCTATTATTAGGGAGAGTTTATTCTCCTTTTGCAGACACTGCCCAACATGCCTCCCTTTTTGAAGGCATTAAGGTCTTTCCTAGCAAGTTCTATGTAACTCCCCATATCACATACAATCTAATACCGCAAATATTTTTAGCTACAATAGGAATGGGCAAAGGAACAAAATTTAGACATTTAGATACTTTGTATTTCAAATTCTTAACTAATCTGAAACTTAACTAGTTATGGACACAAAAAAGTCTGACGAACTCATAGTTCTATAGCCAATAGAACTTAATATGTATTTTAACTCCCCAGAAGACATTACAAGTGGACAGAGGCTTACCTATACCTTTGATCACAGGGTTTTCTTCTTGAATCGCTTCCCCAGTATCTTTCAAATCTCATCTATTCTAAAAGACCCAGCTCAACTGCTACCACTTCTGAGGTTCGGTATTCCCACCCACAAACCCACTGAGTGCAGACACACACATGCACACACAGGAGGCCCCTTCCTTTCTCCTTTTTAAGCGTTCTCTGTGCACAGCATTCCTCTTCCTGCATAGTCACTCGTGGATGTAAATCCAGAGCATGTGACAGGCTCCAGAACACAGGTGTGTGTCTTTTACACATTTATGTCTGCACGAATAGACCATTTCCTTACATTTATGTCTACAAGGTTGCCATAAGGAATTTATTTGGAAAAGTAACACCCACAACTGTTTTTGAATTTCAGCATTAATTTAGTCCTAGCCTGTATCTTCAACTATTTAAAAAGTAAAAGTAATGTTAAATACTGAGTTTGAGATCCTAAGATTGTGGTGTGTCTCACTTCAAAGTAGAGTACAACCAGTCACACGTACTTTTAATACTTGTCAAATTCTGGGTATTTTGCCATATTAGTGTTTTTCAAATTGTCACTCTGTATATCATGGTTAGAGAGAGCAATACTATCCAGTCAAACTCCTATGTAGAGAGAGACAGTGTCTTTCCAAGTATTAACTACTTTTATTTAGCTTCGGAAAGGACTGAAGCAACTTAATGACTATGCGAACATCTGAGGATTGGTGAAACTAAATGATGCTGATGTCAGATTGAAAATCAGCTAATAATACAAAAAAAAAAAGAAAAGAATCTATAAGAATAGAAGAACAGAATCACTTTTGTGAGTTGTAATGAGGTTCATCAAAACTATGGCAAATTAGTTTGATGGTTGCTTCTGGACTCCCCTGGAACATGGACACTGCAATCTTGGCCTGGTGGCTCCTCTGTCCTCCTTTCTAGGTGAGAAGGTGGTCAGAGCCATATCCTGCTCATTTTTATACACCCAGAGCACAGCAGAATAGACAACATTCTGTTGACCAACAAAAAATTCCTTCCATTTATGTTTATGAACCAGAATTCTGGAAAGGTTAATTTCAGCAAGGTCCATCCTACATTAAAGCCTAGCTATGTTAATGGTACAGATGTTGAATCCTTCCCATCTGAAGGTAATTTTCAGAGGAAGAACATGAAGGATGTTGCAGGTAGAAAAATATGGGCTATTTCTTGCAATGACAGACTGCAAATCTCTTTAATAGTAAGTATGTATGATATTAGCAGTATCTGTTTCCTCCGACTATGTGCTTCTAATATGGTAATAGAGGCATAAAGAAGAAAACCTCTGCCTCTTTTTTTTCTGCTCAATAAAAGGCATATGCATATTATTCTGAAAGTATATTAACAGAGTCAGACATTAAAATTTCAATATACATATTGTTAGAGTACGTATACATACATTTTTTTGCTAGCTAACCCTATAAACCAGTAGTTGCAAATCTCCACTACAATTTCTTTTTGATCCTCTGCTGAATGGTGGAAATCTTGCAGTCTTTCTCAAAAGGAAGGTTAAATTGCTACCACTTTTCCTCAAATCAGATTAAAATAATGTAAAATGATGTTCAGCTTATGAATTCATGTCGGCCACCCTAACACTGAATTTTGATATTGTTCAGATGATGTACAAGCGTAGGTGAAAAAGGATTCTGAGAGAGAAAAATGAAATTTCTCAATTACACCAGTAGTTACTACACTAACCTTTACTGAGAATTTTCCCACTATCTGCTGAATTATAAAAGAATTGCTGACATGCAACCAGTCAAAATACTGACATAGCATGCAAGAGGAGAGACGTGAGTGGGGAGGGTGCTCCACAGTCACGAAATGAGAGTATTAAATTCCTATAATAAAAAAGGGAGTATGGAGATCTGAGATTAATTGCAGGTTAAAATTAGAAGCATCTTGTCACTCAACTACGCTCTTGACTACTAGGTTGTGTGTTCAGGACAATTCCTTTTAGAATGGCTTTACCAAAAAACCTGACAGAAAAAGAATGAAAAGAAATCATTTTAGTATGCTTTGTTTTAAAAAAGGTGCTTCATTATTATATTGTATTTTCTTTCATTCCATACAAGTAAAATCCTTGCAGCAAGAAATGTTTCATTCCACTGATATTAAAGATGTATTATACAAATTAACCAGGACATACCACATGGTGCTCCACGTTCATGACCACAGTATGAACAGCACACTCCAACCCTAACCTAACAGAAACTGAGTTTCACATTTTAGAGAACAGTCCTCTTGACAATATAGCACTTGTGCACCCAAACTGTTCCATACACCAACACCTAATCCCGTGGGTAAATTAGATGAGTGAACTGTGCTTAGCAATGGAAGCAAAGTAAGTTACCTTCCTTTGATTTGGTTTTCCTTTAGCTTGAGGAAACGTGTGAGGGCAATTCCCATTTGTGCAAAAGGTGGAAGGTTAAATCAGAGCCACAGAATGATGTCAGCATTCAACTTCCCAAACTTTACAACCAGCGGATGAAAGAAAGTATGTGCTCCTGTGAGAATTACCAATCTAGTAAAATTTGAAAACTAATCAGAAGGTGTCATTCAGTCAAAATTTGTGCATGTTCTACTTCAATGTACTTGCCTTTTGGAATTTTTACTTTAGAGGTAACATGCTTTTAACTAAAGCTCTGAGGGAACCTCTTAACTCAAGAGAGCATGTCTTGTTTATTACACCGAGCACAGGAGCCCCCAAAATGTGTACAAAGACCTACTCGCCACACTGTTCTTTCCCTTCAACTTTGTTTATTGATGTACTGAACATGAAAAAGTACAAAGAATCCAAACACAAAAGAAAACATGTACAGCCTCTTAAATACTCAACAGAATATATTTTCTATTCCAACAGATGTGAATTAAGTCATACTGTACAACTTCAAATAAATACCAGCCTTACATTTTATTAAGTGCTCTGATAAACACTGTAAAGTGAAGCACAATTTGCATGCCTTCTCATCAATGCCTTGGTTTGCTACAGTAGTATAGGAAAGAAGCACGTAGCTGCTGTTTTCCCACGAGGGAAACCTTATTAATTTTTTTTAAGTATATACACATATTTTATTTTTTAGGTTTTTTTTTGGTTTTTTTTGTTTTTTTTTTTACGCAGGTTAACTCTGACCATCTAAATGCACCTAAGGATATGAGAAAGTGCTAAGCCAATTGATTTCTGAATAGCATTGAGTGGGTCAGCATGAAAACTCGCTTATTCACTTTAGCACGCGCTTCACAGTATATGTACTGTACTATACTGAAAAATTTTATAACTACAGTTTTAAATAATAAAAAATAAAACTCAAAGCAACCGCAAAGATAATGTACAACTATGTTATGCATAGCACATTGCCTGTTCTAAGGGGAAGCACGTGAGCATCTCAGTTTATACAAAAAGCAGGACGTAACTATATAGTTCTCAGTGCATCCTGATGAAGGCAATTTTTGCCTTCAGCTTTTTTGAAAATTTATTATAAGCTAGATGCTAATCAGAAAATATTTTGTATTTTTTAAAATTTCTTTCATACATGGTAAAGACTTATTTTATTATTTCCCCAAATAGTGGTTTAAGCATCATACAAAGTTAAATTTCAATAGCATACAGATATTTATGATTTTTGTATGAAAAATGTAAGGAAATTTGTTCAAAACCTATGGTTATACTCATTTTTTTTTACCACAAACATATTTATAAACAAAAATGTAGCATCACCATAAACAGCTGAAGCTAGACTATCTACAGACAAAATTAGCAACAAATCTGATGCACTGTAAATTCAAGTCCTCAGGACAACAAAAGTGATTAAGCAAGACCTCAAGTAACAATGTTAATGCCATTTACAAAGGAAAAAACTGATACAAAAACATTCAAAACCTGAACATCACTTGGCATGTAAGGAAAAAAAAAATCAAATTAGCTGAACGGTTCATAAACACAAGGTCTTATTTACATTACACAAAGCTCAGGTGTTAGCCTTGAACGTAACTTTCAAAATACCTTCAAATATACAACTCAGATCACTTTTGCTGATTTGCTGCAGTACAAGTTATGTGCAACGTCTTTTTCCTTAAGACAAAACAATTCTTCAAACAATACTGCAAGTACATCACTAAACACCATGAGCTCTATCTGAAGGGATTTCTTTAGGAAGAACAGATTTTTTTTCCCCCATCTCTTGGTAATTTAAATTTCTTGCCTGCTCTTATATATTCTTTTGTAAATTTTTTTATTTGTTTCAAAATCACAAATCAATGTGAGCCACCTATCACATAATAACCAGGATGATCAGACGCTCCACTGGTGATTACAAAAACGAAACCAGCAGTGTTTCCCCCATTGATTCTATTCCTTTCATACAAAGATCTCAAAAGTATTTTCTACATCATAAATCTTTCTAAATTTTCCAACCGCTGCAAATTTCCTGGTAGATTTTAAAAGCTCACTAGGTGTCATATGAAGAGATTTCTCAAAGTATTCAAGTCAAAATATTTGTTCCAGGACCAGTAAAAAGTTTCTCCAAATTTTCTTTTTTATAAAAATAGATGCTTTTTTTAAACCCACATCAAAGAGGCTCTTATCTCTTTGGCAAGGTACTGCTTTACGAAAAGTTCTCCAGTATTCTTACAATAAGCGTTTATAATGTAGCCCCCCCTTCCCCAACCCAAATCATAATTACAAAATAAATACTGTTTTTAACTTCATAAATAAAAATGTAAACTTCAAAATACTTTTCTTAAACAGACATAACAGCAATGCTTTAAATGTAAACCAAACACAAAGCTAATCAGAAAAAAGGAAAAAAGGGGGGGAAAAAAAGACACAACCAACTGAAGAATTACAACACAAAGCCTCAATATTTACTCACAGGTTCAAGGCAGTTATGTAAAAAGAAAAGAAATGTCTTCCCTTAGCTGAAACACTTTAAAAGGTCCACCTTCTTCAAAGAAGGCAATAGAATGCAATGTGACAGGTAAAAACCCTGTACCTCTTGTCCATATTCAAACATAAAAGATATTTAAGAAGTTTTAATTCAAATACTAGCAATAAAAAATCTCACATATTTCTTAGGATGCTAAGTAGTCATTTTATCCCCATCTCAACACTGACTTACAAAGACATTTACTAATGTATAAAGTTTCTCTTAACTTGCCTTTGTTGTATAGTTTTCATATATAAATGGACTGAGGACAAGAGCTCATTAGGCTTTGTGCGTTTTGTTTGTCTTAAAGGAGACCTGCAGTACTCTGTCTCCCAGACGGTATCCATTGAGGCTAGCTATAGCCATGGCAGCCTCATCATAGTTTGTCATAGTCACAAATCCAAAACCTTTGCATTTATTGGTGTTAAAGTCACGGATGACCTTCACGTTGGTGACAGCTCCAAAAGGCCCAAACATTTGCCACAGGATACTCTCATCTGCGTCAGGAGCCAGGTTGTACACAAATATACACCACCCTGTTCCAGGGTGCCCAGGGATATTAATTCCAGCCAAACTGGTCATTCCGTCAATGGTCATTGGAGAAAACCTACTAAACAAAATAGGAAACACACACACAAAATAAGAACAGAGGTTAACGATGGAGGTATTTCTTTTCCCTTTTCCATGCCCTACAATGTAATCCCCCTCCCCAACAGGTAAGTACCGCTATTTGATGTTTCAACCAAAGTTTATGTGGCTTTGCAGTGACATGCTAGACTACTGAGCTAGTAAGTTATGAAATGGCCATTACTTGCTGTACTAAATGTTCTCCATGATAGCAAAGAAATATATTTAGAACTGACTCCATGAATTAAGCAGGATTGGCGGGAGGGCAGGGGGGAAACCAACACATATGTAAACATGCTATAACGTCGCAACGCAATATGAAAAAAATAATGGGGTTTTAAAAGACCAGGTGGCATCCAGTGTATAAAGATATTCCTTGAGTCAATTGTGCTTCAAAGAGTAGCTTTCCATTAAGTTATACATGCAAAATAAAACCCAACAAAAACTTAATGAGGGGTATAAGTATCACTCCCCAAATCAAAGAAACTAATCAGTTGTGGGAAGGGAATTATGAGTATCATGAACCTCTATCATTACCTCTTTACTCCATAAGCCATATTGAGCAGATTGTCCAACCTGCAAAACACACATTTAGCAAACTTCAGTTTTTAATTTTTCCCCTTGAAGTTAAAGAAAGCTGGGCTCTTTACTGCCATCTTCCAAGGGGGTATTTGTACATTAATTATATGTGAAGTCTCAAAACACTGATTTTTTTACATTCCTGAGAGAATGGGTATACAATGCCACAGGATACTAGCTCTGCCAATGGAGACAGTTTCTCCTGACAGGGTCAGTGCTTGGCAAATGGTAGTGGTCATCTCAGGAAACCACTCGGACAGGGAATGTGGAAGCTCTGGAAGGGTTAACATTTAGGTTCTCACCAGGCAAGTTCTAAGTGCACCATGTGTACCTACATGTACTTTATATAACTTTTATTTTTTAAAACTCTATTGGTTCCTGAGGAAACTGCTGTACACAGAGACTAAGGGGCTTGCCAAGACCACAGGACTCGTGAACAGTGGCATGGCTATTCAAACCCTGCAGTTTACAGCATTCTATAAAGGTCTCTTTAATCTCCCAACTCTGAAGAATCAAAGATACATAATTACAGGTATAAAAACCTTACTGACAATCTTACCTAAGCCCTCCATTTCTTAAATGTGCTCAACTGAGGTCCAGAAGAGGAAAGACCGCCCCACTGCTCTAGTGAGCAATAAAGCCAGGAGTTCAGATCCTGACTATGATGCTGTATTTAATTAAACTATATTGCAACCCCACTTGGATTTAAGAAGCCAGACAGGCAAAACTTGAGTTCCTCCAAAAATTAAGTGAATGCTATTGGGGTGGGCAGTTACTCTTTAAAACTTTCCACACGTTTCCTATGTCAAATATTAAATTAGTTTTATAGTTATTTGATTCTCCTTGCTTTATCAGTTTTAAAGAGACCACTCTGATGCCCCAAGTTTACACAGTGCTTATCAACTAATTACATTTGTTTCAAAAGGTAAGGATTAACTCAATACATAGCTACAACTGCCTACAACTGCCACAAGGCTAGACACTCTCCAAAGATAACTAACGGTGGGCTAGGAGGTGGGGGTGGAGGGTATACACATTTTTTTCTCTTTAAAACTTATGAAAAGTTAAGTTTGAGTAAAGGCTCGACCTTATTATCTAATCTGTGGCATCAAGTGAAGCTGGAGTACACATGTGAAAGCAAGTCCTTTTAGTTTCATAAGAGCACTTCTCATCTGGTCTTTCAGAATGGGGAAAAAAGATATAGTCTCCTCACATCCCTGTCCAAAATCTCCACTAGGAATTTTGTGTTTTGTGAAAATGAACTGAGTGTTATAATGCAAAGTGTAAGGGAGGGGAGCACGTCACCCTGACAAAGGATCCTCGCCCGTGAGGGTCTGCCTTGCCCCCTACCCTCTCACCATACCACAGAGCACCAGCCTGGGGCTCTGTACACTTACGACAAATATCTAGCAATTCAACAAAGACAATGAGGTCACAAAATAACCACCAACTACTTAATCTAGAATGAAAACTACCAGGAGGACCAGCTGGGCCAGAAGGTTTGTACGCACAAGGGAGAAAGCACACGTGTCAAAAGAACACCTCTGTGGGAAGGCTGTATTTTCTGCACTGGCGATGAATATAGCCAAACATGCTTTGCCTCTATACTCAAGAATAATGGTCACAAATACCAGCAATAAAGATGAACACAAATTGGTACCACCAATCATAAAATAATCTGATAAAAAAATTTATCCAATTGTTAGAATGATCAATAGAGAATCCATCTGGCATATGATATCTGTAGAATGGAATAGCCTAAGTACCAAAAGACTCAGAACAGAGAGGCACCTTATTAATTTACTTGAAATAGCTGTATCATCTATGCCCATTAACTGCATCCAGGAAGCAACTGTCTCACTTTGCTACCCCTCACTTAAGACACCAACCACATATACAGACACAGAATTTGCTTATCAGGTTTTCAGCATTTCTAAAACCAGGTAGAACCCAAATGTGTTCCAGAAGCAAATTATAGTCATGTATCACTTAACAATGGGGATATACTCTGAAAGATACACGTCATTATGCAGTTTTTCATTGAGGGAACACGAGAAACTGACACAAACATAGATGGGATAGCCTGCTACACACCTGGCACCTGGGCTGTATGGGACAGCCAGGTGCCCCCGAGGCTGCAGACCTGTAGAGCATGGCCCCTGGGTACACACTGGGCTATATGGACAGCCTGGTGCCCTGAGGCTGCAGACCTGGACCGCAGGCCCCTGGATCCACACCTGGGCTATAAGGGACAGCCGGGTGCCCTGGGGCTGCCGACCTTGAGAGCAGGCCCCTGGGTACACAGCTGGGCTATATGGACAGCCAGGTGCCCTGAGGCTGCAGACCTTTTGGCAGGGCCCCTGCAAGTGCAGCACAAGGTAAGGCATTTGCATATCTAAACAGATATACCTAAACTCGGAAAAGGTTAATGGGCTGCACTAAAGTATTACAATGGCTACTATATTATTAGGCAATAGGAATTTTTTAGTTCCATTACAATCTTATGGGACCACCTTTACAATATGTGGCCTGTCCTTGACCAAAATGATGTTATACAATGAACGCCATGTATATTCACCAAGGGAAAAAGATCTTGTTCCTTACCCTCCATCTACTCCCCACCTTCCATTCCCTGGAGCCTCTAGGCAGGAGGGTTTTTTAATCAAGATCTCTGAGGACCATCCTAATGGACCTTGTATGTGCCCTACCTGTGAAATCCCATATAATACCATTATTTCCACAAATGTCTTCACTTGTTCCTCATTTTAGGGAAAATTTGTACCTTTGGAATTTTAGGCAAGTTAGCTACCCCATCCCCCTTCCTCATCAAAAAAAAAAAAAAAAAAAGATATAGGGAGGAGCGATGAGCCTAGGAACCAGGGACCAGACACTGCTGAGCCCGCGTCTGTATCTCTGTATGCAGCTGGGCCCAGACGTCGTCCCTGCTCTGTCATGGCTGCACACGCACCTCTCCCTTGAGCGCTCGCAGAAGGCAATGGGTATTCCATGTGGGTGCCATGCACTCCACTTTGTAGCGGCTGGCAAAACGACAACTACACAGCTACAAGAGAAAATTACATGGGGCCTTGGACACAAGGCCCCACTGCTCCCTAGAATTCTGTATCTTTGGTGAGTTTGTCCATAGATCAATGATACTTTGTTTTTTTGTATATGGTCATTTAAAATAGGAAGTCAATTTTAAATGGAGACCAAGCTAGTAGCCTCAGAAGAACTTGGGGGAGCGGGTATGTGTACGACAATACACTATTAAAGTGTCCATTAAATATATATATTTTAGTATTAAAAATAAACATTTTACTTATCTTTAATAAATATACTGTACCCAGTGTCCTCACTCATTCCCACCCGACAAATGCTTCCCCACTGAACAATCCAAAAAGGACAGAGGTGGCCAGTGGCACCAGCACCAGTTCTTTAGCTTGAACATAATTCCACTTTATAAACAACAGTGGTTTTGGAGAATTACATTGGATAACCTATCTTCAATTAAAATAACCTTTACTTAAAGAAAAGGTAGCTTTAAAAAATTCCTACAAATTAAAATATCAGAAATGAGGATGACAGCAGTAAGAGAAACCCAAATAAATAAGACTATATTATGATAATTCAATGTCTGACATGAAGTCAGATAGGAAATTCAAAATTAATATTATTTAAGGTCTATTGCTTTAAAAGTCATATTATTTATTAAGATACTGAGTACATGAAAAATGAAGCTAGCCAGTATAATTAGCAAGATAATTAATATATTTTTTCATCATTAGCCCATCACTATTTTCTGTTTTATCAGAATTTATACTTTAATGAATATAATAGCACAAGCCCATGTACATATGTAATTTATGAAAAAATACATAGTACGGGTATATGTGCAAACATTTTTTGATCAACAGAATCAGCAGAAATATAACTCAGGTAACAATTAGGTAACATTTTGAACAGAACTATGTGTCAGATCATCTTCATTTCAAATCTAGGTGTTTATAGTAGAAAGTAAAAATAGGGCACCTGCCTAAGCTTCAAGAAATTTAGCTGACAAGCTCTGAGAGGTCCTAGAAGCAAGCCAAAGGGAAATGTGAAGTCAAAAGTCAGAAATAAAAATACGAAGAAAGATTATTAATGAATAGGAAAATAAAACTCTGAATCACACAAATAATGGCTATTAAAACCTCTCCAAAGCACCAGTCAAGCCCTGCTCTAACGTTATCCACGATAAGGTCAACTTACCACCTAATCCAATTAGATAGTATTATTTGTCCTCTAAGAAAGAGGGATTCAGGAGGATCAATACCAGTTTCTTCCCAAAGGAAATTGTGATAATGCAACCAGCACATGCCTTAAATGCAACTCAAGTGCTGATTTAAAGGGCTCCTTTAAAAATGCATAAAGGCTCATAGAAGCAGGCACATAGGCCATTAAACTAGATCACATTCAATAAAATTAAAGCTACTCTACAAAAAAAAGAACATGAGAAAAATTACCTTAAAGTTTAATTTAGATATCATGTCCCAAGAATATACTTAAGGGGCTTGAATTACACTATCCATCCAAATAAATAAGGCATGCCTTATTTTGAAAACTGCAGTCAATTAAATCAGCATATTAGATCAGCAGTGCTGTGCTGAAATAATTATCTAATTGTTCACATGGGTTGACTAAGCCATAAATCTCAAAAGCTCCCTTTGAAACTTAACCCTTCTTATACGGATTTTAAATTTTTTAATCTTAAAAGATAAGGTGCATTTTATGATTATTAAAAGTATCCTTGATTATTATTATGTATGTAACTTGAATTCTCCAAACTCTCTCAACTCCTAGGGTACTAGGACAACATAAAAATACACATTGAGAAATTTTTCCAAGTGTTTGCTGGAAGGTGACAAATTTAAGGCAAAAGCATTAAAACATCAATATTAGGGACAAAATATGTACGTGTATGGTTTTAGACCTGAATTAGATCTAAACTACAGAAAAGGGCAAAATACCAACAAAACAAGCAAGTTCTTAATTTAAGAGTCTTTACAAGGTGAAAGACTCACCTCATAATGAAAGTGGTTCAGGCTTTACTCAATAGAAGGAGAGGGGTAAAAAAAAAAAAAAAAATGGTAATGACAACTAAGGTAATATACAGCATTAAAGGAAAAGTCCCAAACATATACATCAGATTAAACCTGAATTCTAGTAATAATTTCTTCCAATACCCAATCTAGATCAAATACCTCTACTGCACACACTAATTAGGTTGTATTTTATTATCTGGACAGAGATTATGGGAAGAATGGGAAATAGGGTGAAGCGACAACAGTCAGCAATCTGAAAGGAGAAGAATCATCTCCATTTTTCTAAAACCAGGTTTCCCTCACAACTGACAACTCTCATTCCCTTCTCCCCAAATTTCTATCTATAGGAGTCAAGAAGAGAAAGGATTTCCAAGTTAATGATAACATATGGTACAAAAAGATAAAAACACAGAATGGGCAGAAGCTATTTTAAAAGACATTAAAATTGACCACCAGAGCATCCTATAAAGTTTTACCTAACCAAAAATAACAAGTACAGAGCAGCGGGGAGGGTGACCAGGCGGAGCTGAGAGTGGACACTGCAGCCACCAACAACCCAGCCCATGAGTCACCACCAGACTTGCCATTTCAGGAATCACTCCCCTGAATCCTGCCTTTTCATTCCTTTGGCTCGATCTTCCTCAAAATTCAGTCTTGATTCTGAGAATTCCTTTTTACTTAACCACAAAAAACCCCAAAAACTCAGCTTAAACTAGAAAAAAAAAAAAACCAGCTTACAATAATATGGCTTACTACAGAGAATAAACATGTCATACCTTTAGAACTTTAAAATTAAAAAATAAATTTTAAAGAACTTTCTCCTCTAAGAATGGATCAACAAACTGTGGTATTTGTATACCATGGAATGTTATTCAGCCATTAAAAAAGATCGAGACTTTATATCTTTTATGTTTACCTGAATGGAGTTGAAATACATTCTTCTAAGTATCACAGGAATGGGAAAATAAATATCCAATGTATTCCATACTAATATGAAATCAATATATAAATAATTACATGCCCATATGAACAATAAAACACTAATATAGTCTAGTTTGGGGGCAAGCAGGAAGGGGAAAGATGCTTGACAGGAGGAGAGAGGACAGGTGAACACTAGGGTCCCCATCCAATGTGCACATTGTGAGGGTGTGTAACACGCCCCCTGGGTGAGGGGCTCGTCTACAAATGGAACTTTACCCTGGAAGTGAGAACAATGTAACCTAAAAATTGTACCCTCATATTATTTGAAAAATTAAAAAAAAAAATTAAAACAGAGAACTTTCCTCTAAGCTCAAAATGCTTTTCTTGGCCCCAAAGAGCTCTATTCTTAATTATGACAGGCTGCCTAGGAAATACCTATAAAATTCCTCCAGGCTTCTTTGTCCTAAATTTGCAAAAAAATTACTTTAAAAATATGCCACAGAAGAAATCCATAGGCAGAGCTAAAAAAAAAAAAAAAAAAAGAAAGAAAGAAAAGAAAAAGAGGTGGAGAGGAGGCCTTGGTGAGACTTTTTTCTCCAAGGGCAAGCATCAAGCAGCCCAGCTCCGATGGGCGTCTCTCCCCTCCAGTCTGATCACCATTATCATTCACCAAAGTCAAAAAGCTGGCAAGATTCCTTTTCTACCAATGCTTTTTTTTCCTCATAAAATTACGGGCACAGAGTGAAGTAACAAGGCTCAATCCACTGGGAACCCAGTTACCCAGTTCAAATGCAGCCTTTTGACAGGACTGCCTCTTCTTCTAGGGCAAAGACCAACCTAAGGAGGAAGCTAACGTCACATTTATGGCAAATTCCTTTCTCATACTTCAAGCAATACAACTGAGTATTTTTTAGAAGAGATGTTTTGACTGACTTTATCCCCACTCTCCACAGCACTCCAAATACTCCAGTGAAAAAAATGGACGATTTCAGCTAGAAAATACATGTAACTCTTTGGTCTTATTACGTTATGTTTGTGACTGTATTTTGGGTAATTAACTATTCTGTCCCAGGAAGAAAAGAAATAAAATTGATATATACTTGGGAAAAAAAATTAGTGTGTGGGGTTAGATGGCATTCTGGCTGCAGGATACCATATGGCCAAAAAGGATATTTTAAAAACGTCCTGGAAAATAAAAACTGAGTGACTTGCTTATGAAACCAGAAACTCTTTGTGCTCTGTTAACTTCTGAAAGTCACTGTTCTTCTCATATGCAGATGAGAGATTTTTCCTTTTTTTTTTTTAATTGACTCCTGGTTTGGATATTACCCTAGGATTAAAATAAAACTTTAAAAATTAGAATATTTATACCTGTCAATGAGATAAGAGTGTCTTCTTTGGGCTAAAGCCATGGTCATCCTATGGACAATACAAAGGTCAGCGGATTACCACCCACAGGCCAAATCCAGACTGCCTGCCACCTGCTGCTCTATGGTCCAGAAGATAAGAATATTTCAAGAGTTGTTAAAAAAAAAGAAAAAGGCATTGATGCAAGAGAGACCATGACCCATAAATCCTAAAATATTTACTATCTGGACCTTTACAGAGAAGATTTGTCAACCTCTTAACTAGAAGAAACAAAAAGTGGGGGTGAGAAGAACCCATTGTCACAAAGAACACAGTCACATAGGTCATATATACTTAATGATACATATTATAGAACAGAGTAGCTGAAAGAGCCTGACCTAAAAATTAAAACTTGAGAATAAAATTTTACCAAGAAAAGAATTTAAAAAGGAGAAATCTAAAGCACTTCAAAAACTTAAGCAGGCTCCAGTAATCTGTAAGTTAGACTTCTCGACCTTAGCACTATTCATATTGGGGGCCAGATGATTTGCTGATGTTTGGGGGTTGCACTTGTACGCCGTGGGAGGACGCACAGCATCCCTGTCCTCTGCTCACTAGACGCCAGCAGCTCACCGTTCAAGTGATGTCAACATAAACATCTCTAGACATTGGCCAAGGGGGGAGGGCAAAGTCACCCCCAGTACAGAACCACTGCTGTAAGTTATTGCCCTTTTATTCCCACCTTCAGTATTCACAAAAGACACTATTCCCCATGTAGGATCTCTCTGTGCCCACAAGAAAAAGAATGAAAATACAGTAATGATAAACGTAAACCAGAGCTGCTGTCAATCAAAGTACGGGACAGTAAACCTGAGCATTCTCTCTCAGTTTAGTGGCTGGGCACAAGAACTAGACCAGACTTACCTAAAACGCTGTGCCTGCTGAGCTAGCGGTCCTGGATACCTTCTGTTTGGAGACTGGTACAGCTGGGAAAGGATGGCCTGATTGGTTTTTTGGCTTGGATTATTAGCAAACTTTACAGTGATTGGTTCTGTGGCACCAGGAGGTTTCTGGCCATTTAGGCCTTTGATAGCTTCTTCTGCCTCAATCCGCTTGTCAAATCGAATAAACCCTACACCCCTTGATATGCCTATGATAGATTTGAGCAAAGATTTGGGAAAGAGGGAGTAGAAGGAGAGGGGAGGGAGAGAAGAAAGGATAAATTAATTTTTCCTTCTCAAGAACATGTTTACACCCACATATAACATTTGCCACAAAAAAAAATCACACCAAGAGGAAACTTTTACCTTAACTTACTAGCAATTCAGACTACAAATCTCAATACTGCATTTTTTTAAATGCGTGAAGTCCATTACACAAGCTGGGTACCTTGTTATCACATGCCTTCCAATAAGCCGAGAAGACAAAGCACAAGTATGTCCACGTTTTCTTTCTCTCTCTCTCTCCCCTCCCCATACACTCTCTAATAATGTCAACAGCATGCCTGATTTCCATTTTTCAAACTGTGCCCTTGGACAAGCAGCTCAGAAATGAGGGGCACCACAGTTCCCTTCCTTGTAACAAGGAGAACAGAAGCAAGCATGTGCTAAAAATGCTAAAAAAGCCATGCTAAAAATACATACACAGTGGCAGAAAGATATATTGCCTGAAATTTTAAATAATATATTTGGTTTAATAACATTATATAGGATACAGGTCCTTTGATAAAAAATGTCTAAAGAGGCTCTCCCAAGTTCTCTGAAGCTCCCCCATGCTTCTAACTAGCTGTACTTTCTTGGAGAATACTATATGGAGAAAAAGAAGTGGAAGAGGACCTAGATTTTAAAAATAAATAAGAAGTAAAGCATCAAAGCTTTCTGGTCTCAGCAGCATTACTCCTGACTACAGAAGGTCACTCCCTGTCCCATATTCTCTCTACTTTGAAAGACAAGAATGGGAAAGCAAAGGGACGGTCAAGAACCTTTCCAGCTTGAGAGAAATGGCAGAGGGAAACCCAGCTCGTTCCCTTAGTGTGCACAGGCTAGTCAGTGCAGCCACGGCTGGTCATTAGGAGAGAGGGAGTTGTAGGGAAATGCTCTTTGGCAAGTACACTGGCACTAGCAGTACCAGTTTGGAACTAGTAGCTAGGAAAGTAGAGACGGCTCAGAGTCTGTCAGTGAAGAAAAAATGAGGGGTTATTGAGAAAGGTATGCTGATAAAATGTTCTAGACCCTGGTGATTTACAGGAACTTTAAAAAGAAATGCAGTCTACTTGCTTTACAATTAGTACTGTATAAGGTCAATGGCTTGGAATTTTCTAAGGTAGACAGGCATTTTTTCCATATATGCTTATCTTAGCCAGTCCCTATCGCTTTACCTTTTCCATTTAAAGCATATCCACTACACATTATGATCATCTGATGGCTAAATAAGAAAATTACAGGGTTTTATTTTTCATTTCAGGTAAAATAAGTTCACTTTGAAAGCCTCAAGTATGAAGATTAAATGTGAAATGATGGCAAATAAGTCCTTTCATGTATCTACTAGCTGTTATTAAGAATTAATAACCTCTAGAACTTAGCTGTTCCATTAGAAAGCATTAGACTGGCAATAACACAGCCTCTACACACGTTCAGTCACCTAAACCGGGAGCCCTGAAACTTGAGCATGCATCAGAGTAACTGGTGAGAGTTTTATTCACTAGGTTTGGATGGGACCCAACAATTTGCACTTCTAGCAAGGTTCCAGATGGACCCTAATACTGCAGGTAGGGGATTATACCTGAGAACTGCTGACTAAACCGCAAAGCATTGAGCTAGGACAATCTGAAATCCCATGTACTTAGGACGAAATGTCCTTTAAGAGATGAGCCTTTCTGTGTCTCAACTCATCAAGATCTCATTAAAAATGAATGAATTTTAAAAGCATAAATGACATAAACAACATAAAAGGGAATCTTTCTTGCTCTGAACAAATTTATGTGGATTGCTAGGCCTAGATTTCTCTTTAACCCCGTTAGTTGTCTGTGTGATACAACTCAGCATCGACAGAATGTTTGAGTATTATGAAATAACTAAAGCAGTTAAGAAAACCATATTTTAAATATACTCAACTTGACTAAATTTTCTCATGACAGCAAAACCTCCAGCTCTTCTCCTAGGTTTGTCTACAGTGGTATATCACTTTACCCAGAATTCTAAGAGTGATGCTCCTATGAAGACTACAAACAGAATAGGGGTGTGGAAGCAAGGGAGAATATGGGGTATTCTGATCAAACTCAGATCAACTAAATTTCCTTCACTTGAAGAATTAAAAACTTGGTTTCAGTTTATTCTGCAGGTAACGTACTGCTTTGTTTAAAGAGAATTAGACATGGAAATATACAATATGTTTCTAGGGTATTATCATAATGAACGGGAAGAGAAGAGGAGGGGGTGGAAAGAAAGGAATACATGTGCTAAAGAGAAGAGCTACCTATTTTTTTTTTTTTTCAATGTGTTGCTTGAGTCTGTGGCACTATAAATAATGTAACCCTCCCTCATCTCCTTTCCATATTTCTTTTTAAAGTGTTTTTAAAAGAAAGAAAGCTTTTATAATAGAAAAATATATCTGTACTTCATTTTTTAAAAACCATAATCAAATCTGTATTGCTAGATTTTCTTTACAAGATTTGGCAGAACGTTTTCCTTACACATAAAAGTTTTAGTAAACATCTTAGGTCTTTCCATTGTAGTGTGGCTAAAAGTTACACTGGGTAAAAAATAGGTTTTTAACATTCAAAATTACCTACCCTTCATGACATACGCCTATACAGAACGGAACTGGACCTGGAAAACAGCCTTACCAGCAATTACTGGTGTGGATGCAGTGTCACCCTGCCTTGGAAAAATTAGCTGCATATTGCTGCATTAAACTTTGCTCTTTTATAAAAATAAGATTGTTTATTAGTACTTTATAAGCTAGATTGGGGCTTTTTTACACAGTAGCTTGAAAATGAAGATTATAGCATCTATAAATTTATTACAAGCCATGAAACAGCCTTCAAACCTGCACCTTCAGGGTAGAAATGACTCAAGCGCGCTCACTACGCTCCACAATCTATTTTTGTCCATGCATATTTATGAACAATTCCAGCAGAAAATTGTATTTTCTGGCCCACATATACCTTTGATGTGTTCTACAGGCAAGACTGCTGTATAGGAAGACAGAGTATTTCACAATCTGTCAGTCAGAAAGAGCAAACGACTGTTCAGAGTAGCTGTCTACTTACCAGTGACCTGGTCAACAAGAATACGTGAAGTAATAATGCGTCCATATTGTGAAAAAAGCTGTTCTAACTCCTTCTGGGTCATTGTTTTTGGAAGTCCACTGACATATAAATTTGCATCTCTGATAGAAGCTGAACTTGGGCGAGCATAGGAAACCTGAAAAGGGGAAACAAAATTAGATATATCCACACACTCGGTCACCTTCCTTTAGAAATTCAAAGACTGTCTCCTTTGAAAAAGAGCTCCTGTCCAAAAGGAAGAGATGCCAAACACTGGAGTCAAAGCAAGCTAGGTGCCCAAGACATTACTCATTTCTGGGTTAATTCTAGACAAATGGAAGTGTCATTCCTCTTGTTGGAAAGGAAATACTATTTCCCCCTAGAGGGTTTGGTTAAGTCTCACAACAAAGCAGTGGTGCAGATAGCACGATAGTATTACTCACAGCAATAGGCTGTCCTCAATGAGGCCAGCCCCTTAGAATAGGGATTTAGGCAAATTCTTTCTAACCTTAAGTATTCTAAGTTCAAGGGACAGTTTTTGTTTTCCAGCTTCTCCCACCTATGAGGGTAGCAGTACTATGATTCTAAAAAAATTTACCCTTTATTAGTTTTAGTATGCCCTTTTGATTTATGACAAAATAATGTTCTATCTTCCATAAATTCCCAGAAATTTAAATATGTAAATGAGCTATATCCCCATTATCCTTTGCCCATTGTCTTTTTATCCACAAATCCTTTTAACATTGATTTTCAAAAGGTCTTACATTCTTACACATGACCTTTATGGACATCTTGCATTATGTTTACCTGTAATTTTATATATTCTTCCGAAAAGCTTCCTATCTTTGGAATATACAAAATCCTACAACGAAAGAAGACAAAAATCTCTATTTTGTTTATAATTATGACCCTTCATGCAAACTCCATGACAGATGAAACTGCATCCGCCTTGCTTCTTGCTGTATCCTTCATGTCCAGGCAATGCTTGGAATAAATGCTGTACTATTTGGTGAGTAAAAGCCTGCTCAATACCTACAGATGCTGCAGCTTCACAAAAGCTCACTGAACCAGAGCATTTAAGGGACAATTCATCAAATCATCTAGATCTCCTGCTTTATTAACCTATCTCTGCCAGTATCTAGATAGTGGGAAGTCTCATGAGCTATTCCTGACCATACTCCCTTTGGTTTAACTGTAAACTCTTCTAAACAAGCCTCTTATAAAGACAGAAATCTCACAATATACCCCATCTTCCAGATCGCCCATAAAAAATGGCCAACGGGTCTAACTCTGGGACTGATTTGCAGAGGTATCCTATGTGATACTTCTGCCTACTCATTTTATCCATTGGTATCAACCTTTAATCTAGTTTATTACTCCCCCCAAAAACCTTTTTAATTTACACTAGTATTTAAATAACTTAGTATAAAACACCAAATATTTTCTACATAATTTAAATTATGCCCACAGCTCTCTGTTACCACTTCTTTTTGCTTTCCAGAAAACAAAGCAAAACAAAAAACCATAAGCCAACCTTTATACCACTTATAAAAGTCTGTCTTTTATCCTGCTCCAATGGCATTACATTTAATACTCCTAGTCCCCTACCCTTTACTGTTTGCTTGTTCACAAGTGAAAATACACCTGCTATTCCAAAGGCTACATTTGGAAGTCACCTTAGCACTGCTCTGTCCTACAGAAAGAAGGAATTTGGAACAGCAGTGGGGAGAAGACAGCTATTCACATACAACTCTTTCTTCTCTATGCCTAAACACTTAAGAACAATGCGGATTAGGGAACTTAAAGGAAATATCAAGCAATCAAAGTAATTTAACTGAAATCTAGCCATGGGACTGCTATAAACTGAAAAAACATAAAACCACTGAATTATATCTGTGTATGTACTTGGTAATATTAAGTAAATGAAAACCCTACTCCTTTTCTTGAGTACATTTTTTGATTATCCAGGAAAGAAACACACACACACACACACACAAAAACACCACTTGGGACCCACATTCACATCCAGGACCCCATGCTTTACTCTTGAGTCGGGTGTTACCCTGCTCCAGATCATGTGACAGAAGTGTCCCTATTAAAGAGAAATACTTCCCATCTGTTATAAGTAAGCACCTATAGTCTCCAAGGGAACTAACTTCCAATGAGGCAGGCAGCAGCAAGCAGACAGCCCCTGCCTAGAATCAGGCGTGGCACGAGGTAGTGAACGGTGGTCAAAGACAATGGTTCTCTAATCGGTATGCCTGGGCCCAAGACCAGATTCAATTCATTATGGGCTCTGTGAACTCAGGACAAATTCTTTAAGCCTATTACCACATAATTATACCTTCTTCATATGGTTATTAGGAATAATTTCTAATCCACATAAAATGCTTAGCAGTCTAAAATCCTATGTGACCACACTGTAAATTTTATTTACCTCTACATCCATCTGAAAATGCAAAGACCTAGACCATTAAAGTTGAGAGTAACCTGAGTCCATTACAGTGTTCCAGAATAATTTACTCATGCAGTGACATTCACTGCTTTGTGCATTTCAGATGAGTGTGGGTGGTGTATCTTAAAAGTTATCCTAAAATCTATTTAGGAAAACGGGTTTATATTTAGTACTTATATAAAAGCTTTGAAAACACACTTGGGTCAGTTATTTTTTTCCCCCCAATGTCCAGTGTTCAGTTCATACTGCTTCTTTAATTCCCAACCACATTAAAAAGGCTCCAAGACAAACTTTCTTAAAGTAGCAATTTTCAGTAACTTTTGTCAAAGAACCACTTTCTACTACCAAAGGCAGAACAAGGTGACGAGACTGTATATAAACTCAGGGTGGTAACGGTGTTTAATACTAACCTTAACATTTACAGGCTTGGCTTGAAGACTTCATTTACAAAACATGTTAAAAACTACAGTATTTTGGCCAGGTGCAGTGGCTTACTAATAATCCTAGCACTCTGGGAGACCTACGCAGGAGGCCTGCTTGAGCTCTGGGGTTGAAGTTCAACCTGAACAAGAGCGAGCCCCCATCTCTACTAACTATAGAAAAATTGGCTGGGCACCTGTGTTCCCAGCTACTGTGGAGGCTGACGCAGGAGTACTGCTTGAATCCCGGAGTTTGAGGATTCAAACTCTGAGCTAGGCTGTTGCCACAGCCCCCTAGCCTGGACAACAGAGTAAGATTCCATCCCAAAAAACAAAAGCAAAACACTACAGTATTTTTTTCTGTGCCTCACAACTATTCTATGAGGTAAGGTAGGATACAAATTGGTATTTTACAGCTGGGGAAACAGGCATAGAGAGGCAAATAAAAGGCCTAAGGTTATATACAACTAGTGTTGAATTCCGGATGTAAATCCTGCCATTCGGCTCCATGTCCTTGCCTTCTCGTCAGTTTTCCTTCCATGATACCACACTATGGAAATTAGCTTCCTCCGTTCACTTGTTCTAAGTCTCTGGAAAAATATTAAACGAATTTTGGCTATTTCTTAAACACTCACTCTGAGCACAGAAAACAAGATATCATTAAAAATTATAATTAAGTCAAAAGTTACTTTATTTCACTTTCCATTAATAATTTTTAATAGTAACTTTTCTCAAAATGAGTGGCTGCTAATTGAGACTAACCAGAGAAACTGCACATCATAACTAGAATTTTTAAGTTAGATTTTCTTACTTTCTAATTCATAGAAATAATCAATACTGCCCCTCCATCTATTTCCAAGAAAGACAGGTGTAAGGAAGGGTAACTGCTGTTTTCCTCTCCTCCCCGCAGACCGGTGTTGCAGGCTTGAGGCACATCCCTTCCTTTTTTGGGATTACAGCGGCTCCCTTTCTCAACCTTCCACGAACAAAGATATCACTGGCATCAACATCCTTCCTTCCAAGAAAAGAAAAACATTTCTTCTTCTTCTTTCATCTCAAAGGATTATAAATAGAAAATGTACTTAAGACGATCAAGAGAAAAAGGCTTGCCTTGGGAGAAGGACTTGCACTTTAGAGATTCAAATCAGTTTCCACACCACATTTTGCAGTTTTTTTTGGCCGGGGCTGGGTTTGAACCTGCCACCTCCGACATATGGGGCCAGGGCCTTACTCCACTGAGCAACAGGCGCCGCCTCCTCCACACCACATTTTATATAGACAGTTATCAGTAACAGTCTCCTTTCTTTTCGGGGCGGGGGGGATTTGGAGCTTGTATAGGTGCCTTGCTTTAATACTCACCTAGAGAACCACACAGGGGCTACCTTCAGCTTCAAAGTGTTAAGTATCTTTGTGGTTCTTCAAGACTAAATTTCCTTGGAGAAGACCCAAGACAGGTTTACTTTAAGTGACATATTCTGCATTAGAAATACTTCCATATAAAGAACTTCCAGTGTGTGTCCTACCAGGGTCAACACAGTTTCTCCCTCCACCTGCAAGCTTTTCTCCAAACTACATTCACTGGACTAATGCATGGGTTTGGATTTTTCACTGCCATTTAAACAGATGAATATTCAATGCCTGAGGAGCAAGGTTATGAAATGTCAAAACTACTAAGTGAAGGATCTAATTTAAGAGGCAGCCAGAGAGTCTGCAATTTAAATATTTAAAGATGATACAGGGAGTACAACACCGAACACCAAGCTATTCCAAAGATAGCAATTTAAAACTCAGGTGTATTCTAGAAGTTCTCACAACCCTACATGTGATCTAATAAAGCCAAGCGGTATTGATAGTATATGAAGGGAGAGAAAGAGAGGTAGATAGAAGTAACAGGCAAATAAATTTAGCCAATGGCTTCTCACATCCTTCTTCGCAAATGAGATCAGACAGGACAAAATGAGATTAAAATAGATTTTTCAAAGTAATTAGGTCTCAAAAATGGAATAGTTTGAAATATAGTTATATTCCTTGTAATTAAAACTCATTTCTTCATCAGCAGTTAAAACTAATTACATATTAAATATGCAGAGATGAATAACACATAACACTAGAAGTGGGCTATCAAAACACAAGCTAATCAAAGTACGCAGTTTATTAAAAGAAACAAAACCATCTTATGAATAAGAATTTATAATTTATTTCACAAACATAGTGAAGTTTAAAATCCAAGTGTACCTCTTTAGATAGAAGTCTGTTTGAATACTTTTGTCCAAACACATAAACTACTCTCACTTCTGATTCATCAATAGAAAGATCAGTGACAGTGGATATTAATACAACAGATTAAACTGATAAGGTCCATAAATGAACAAAGTCATTCCTTTCTTTTTTAAACTAAGAGCATGTGAAAAAAAACACCCACTGACAAGACCACCATTGAATAACTTTCATCATTTGTCAATAAATGACCCAGGACTACAAACATTAAACCTAAAAATTAAATACTTGCCACCATACAGACTTTTTTGAAAAGCTCCATTCAATCTCCCCAGCTGAAAGAAGTGGATAAGGTCATAGTTATGCCTATTTAAACTGAGTTAATTGCTATTCATATAAAAAATGGAGTCTTGCTTAATAGGACTATCTGAAAAACGACACTCTCACTAAATGAAAGTTGGCGCTGGTAGGCAGGAGCAAAGGTCTTAATGAGAGCACCATGGCTATCTAGACAGTAGGACACATTGGACCTTCCCAACGAGCTCAGAAGTCAAGTACACAGAAGCATGTGATCTCTACCACAATTCAGGCCACAGACTTCAAAATTCACCCCAAAGGAAGACTTGTACTTTGATCCTGCTGCTAAATGCAAAACCCTACCAGGAACAGGTTTTCAAACACACATCAAGGCATATGTATATCATAGTCCAAGACTGAATTTTTAGTAAGGAAGGCGTATTTTACAATGGGTCAAAAGTGAGTATGCCTTAGAGAATAAGAAATTAAAGATTAGCTCTAACAAAGGTGCCAGAACTAAAAGAAAGAATCACATGCATGGGAAGGCTTATAAAAGGCATTATTAGGGCAGTCAGTTAACTTTAATGAATATCCAAAGATATAGAATTTAGGCAATTAATTACCTCAGTGGAAAATACATATGGAACTTCAAATTTTACCCTGACTGGACTTGAATATTTTACGACTAAAGAATGACTGCCTCAATTCAAGTGAGAAGTTCAGAAACCATGAAATACATATGATCATGTCATTCTCTGCTAAAAACCCCACAAGGGCTCCCCAATGTCTTAAGATTGATTTTACATCTCTTAGTCCCTCACACTCAAGGCACTGGCTTCCTTTTCTACATAAGCAGACATAATCTTCAGTCGTTTCCCAAAGCTGTCTGCACTCTCACTTCCCTGTATGAACGTAAGCTGCTCCTTCCACCCATCTAAATTTCAGTTATTTCACACGTGAAAAAATGCTCGTCTTTAATTTGGCTGCAAATCAAAACCACTCTGAGACATCACCCAACTCCAGTAAGATTAGCCCATATCACAAAGTCCCAAATCTGCAGCTGCTGGTGTGGCTATGGAGAGAAGGGAACACTTTTACACCGCTGGTGAAACTGTAAACTAATACAGCCTCTACGGAAAGAAATATGGAGAATTCTCAAAGAACTAAAGGTTGACCTTCCATTTGACTCTGAAATTCCATTACTAGGTATCTACGCAGAAGAACAGAAAGGATTTTACCACAAAGACATTTGCACTAGAACTTTTGCTGCAGCTTAATTCACAATCATCAAGTAGTGGAAGCAAGGCAAACGTCCATCAACCCAGGAGTGGATTAACAAACTGGCATATGTATACCCTGGAATACAATTCAGCCACAGAAAAGGAGGAGATTTTATATCTTTTATGTTTACCTAGATGGAATTAAAACACATTCTTCTTAGTAAAGTTCAAAGATTTGGAAAAAAAAAAATCCAGTATCAATACTAATATGAAACCAATAAATAAACAATTACATGCTAATACAAACAATAACACATAAATATAGTCTAGCAAGTGGGGGGGTGAGGAGGAGGAGGGGAAGGGTTAGGGGATGTGGAGGTGAGGAGGAGGGAGAGGGAAGGGATGGGGCAGGGCGAGGAGTGGAGGGGTGACTGGCAGGAGAAGAGAGGACAATTGGTGGGATCTCACCTAATGTGCACAATGTGAGGGTGTTCAGCATGCCCCCTGGGTGAAGGGCTCGTCTACAACTTGAACTTTACCTTGGAAATGAGAACAATGTAGCTTAAATATTTGTACCCTCATTTTAATTTGAAATAAATAAATGAATATATTTCAGTCATTTCATACTCCGCAAAGCATCACCTAGTTCCTAAACTCAACATTCATCAATCCTGGTTCACTTAGGGACCTGTTACCTGAACCCACAATGCATCATATGCCTTGTTCTCTTAGAAACAAACTCATCCAAGAGATCATCTGCTACCCTGTCTTCTGACTGGCATATCCCTTGAAGTAAGAAACCTTGTCCTCACACTACGTTGTACATCCGATACCTAACAGAATTATTATAATGAAGATGATTTGTAATCATGCACTGATTTGAGAGTTTATTTTTGAAATCTCATTGAAGAGAAGCCACAATCCACTTTGCAATACAATGAAAATCACAGGTCATAGCACTTCCTGCATGGACTAGAATGAAATTTCCATTAAACATTTTAAAAATGGAGTCTCATTTCTCAAATTAGGAATTCAAGTCCTTAGAAGCAACAATCTTTAATAGAATAATACGTTGCTGACAGGGTAAAAATTCTTACTTTTGGAGAAAAAGAAAATACAGTCATCATTTATTTCAATTTCTTTTCTTTTTTTTTTTGAGACAGCCTCAAGCTGTCACCTTGGATAGAGTGCTATGGCATCACAGCTCACAGCAACCTCCAATTCCTGGGCTCAAGCGAGTCTCTTGCCTCTGCCTCCCAAGTAGCTGGGTCTACGGGCGCCCACCACAACGCCCGGCCATTTTTTATTTATTTATTTATTTATTTATTTTGGTTGCAGCCATCATTGTTGTGGACCCGGGCTGGATTCGAACCCGCCAGCTCAGGTGGACGTGGCTGGCGCCTTAGCCCATGGAGCCACAGGCGCTGAGCCTCTTTAGAAAAGAGGAAGGACTGAGGCAAAGAAAGGCAAAGTGACTTATTCAAAGACACAAAGCCAAAAAACAATGTGTAGCATTCTTGACGGTCTTGACTCTTCATTAATGGGTTTTCCATTATACCATCAGCTATAACACTCTTTGAAATCAGGAAATATTCCTAAGAAATGGTGTTATCAGGGGAATGGTCAATATTTTTAAGGAGACATCAGGAGAGATACTGCAAGAAGGTAAGAACCTTAACTTTGCAAAATAAAATATTTTCTTATATACACATCAGGAAATATGAAAAGTATCAATATGAATCATTCTTTTAGGACAGTTACTATTAATGTGTTTCTTCTACTAGTTAAGCCTGAGAATTATTTAGATGTTTCAGAAAAATCTAATTATTTGGGGTTGGGGAAGAATAAAGAGAACTAAAGAACTAAGAATTCCTAAGATTAGTGTTTTACACTGATAAAAATATACCAATAATAGAATCTTTTTGATATTAAGTATTTCTGTCCTTTATAAAAACCATTTAACAGAAAGGGATAATAGCAATTACATGCTTACACTAGAGAGACTTCTTAGCATCACATCATTTTAGAGTCTCAATGCAAAATCATTAAATAAAAGTCAAGGCAGTTGATCTCAGCTTCAATTTAAAGATGAAGCTCAGAATAAGTAATGTCATAAGAAAAACTGATCATATGACAATGTTAAAGAGAATACTAAAACTACCAAATAGCCACAGGAAAACAAAGCATGGTGGTTGTAAATGAAGCAAATAATCAGATTGCAGACTGGCACATACCTTAAACTCAGCCTCGGAAAGACCACACTGAGCAAGGTTTATTAAATGCTACCCAAAGGGTTTCATCCATCTGTATCATAAAATTAGAGTCTAAATAAACTGTCCTGACCGATGTTTTTGCTTTTTATTACACTATAGCTGATAGATCATTTTTGCCCTTTTATTGCTATTTCTCCCTTGGCTGAAGTACATAGGTGGCTCAAAAAGGATGTCCAGTGCTGGCTGGAAAAGGCACCTGGAGTATGTGGTAACGATTCCTGAAATGCAACTCAGCAAGGCCAGAAATGCCTTTCAATTTCCTAAGTACCTCCGCAGGTTAAACACACACACAAAGAACACAAAATAAAACACAAGTAGAGCAACAATAGTGGATATGGCGTCTGAGGAGTGGGTGGATAGATCACATCTACTCTGGTAGTGAAGGGAGACTAGTTATTCTAGCAACCTGTCACTCCATGTTCCAAGTCCAGTCTCTTAGTCCATATGACTTTTAGAAAGTGATTACACTGAAATGGTACCAAAAAACAGGAGTTTCAACTGTAACCATCCAATAAGTCTATTCCTACCCTCTCTGAATTAGGAAGTGGTTAAAAAGCTAACTCCCAGAGGGGGGAGGATGGGTGGAGGAAGGGTAATTGGCGGGACCACACCTACGGTGCATCTTACAAGGGCACATGTGAAACTTACAAAATGTAAAATATAAATGTCTTAACATAATAACTAAGAAAATGCCATGAAGGCTACGGTAACCAGTTTGATGAAAATATTTCAGATTGTATATAAAATCAGCACATTATCCCCCATGATTGCATTAATATACACAGCTATGATTTAATTAAAAAAAAAAACTAACTCCCTTATTTTTAACTGTAGAAATGAGACCGTATTTGGCCACATACTCTTTAGACATATGTATTAAATACTATGGGATAGTCTGGAAATGACTCAGTTTAGTGTTAGGTCAAAAGTCTTATTAAAAAGCAGAAGAGAATGCACTATCCTTGATGAAGTTCTGGCCACAAGGTCATCCTGTTAACCAGTGGCCAGAGTTGATGTTTGTACTAAACGCCCCCAAAGGTAAGGAGTAAAAACATAGGGAATGGACTCACACAGAGCCAGGTCTCGGCTCTCTCACAGCTCAAATAACTTGAGAATAATTTTCTTAGGTCCTCTGAATACTCTATTTCTTTACTTATAATTGGACAGTACTTACCTCACGGGGACACTGCCCACAATTATCAAAAGGAATAACAGAACTATTAGCACAGAAGTGTAGAGCCAAATGTTTTTTGTTTGTTTTTGAGACAGTCTTGCTCTGTTGTCCAGGCTAGAGTGTGGTGACATCATCATAGGTTACTGCACCCTCAAACTCCTAGGATCGAGCCATCCTACTGTCTCAGCCTCCAAGTAGCAGGGACTAGAGACACACACCACAACACTCATTTAACTTTTTCTATTTTTTAGAAGAGATGGATTCTTGCTCTTGCTCAGAATGGTCTCAAACTCAAGCAATCCTCCCGCTTCAGCCTCCCAGAGTGCTAGGATTACAGGCATGAGCCACTGCACCCAGCCCATAAAGTTTTAATCATGATATGGCATTACATATACATCAAAACAACAGACTTATAATAAGTGTTTAACCTTCCCCAGACACTGTCCCGGACATGTTACATATGTTAATTCAACTGATCGTAATGACAGACCTATGAATTGGATATTAGCATCAACATCTCCAAATTGACAGAAGAAAAACTCAAACATTACTATTAATCTTTGAAGACAGATAAGTTACAGAGAGGGAGGCTTGGCACACAACATATGCACTTTAACACAAAAACAAAGATTATGTGTATAAGGCTTCTCCCAAATCCATTATCATTATTTTTACCTGGCTGAAGTATAAGGAAGAAGCTGCCTTAGTGTCATACAGAGTCAACATCTAGGATCTTTAAATGAGCTGACAGAAAAACTGCATTTCTCCCAACAACTAGTACATATTTAATCCTTCCATTTCCTCATTCTCTTATACTTTTAAGCTTAAAGCTTAAGCCTAGTGAAGCAAGACGTGATGCAAGAAACAGTATGTTTGGGAGGAAAATAGTAGTAGAAATAAATGGACTTCACAGAATAACTTCTCTCTTCAGATTAAAGGTAGGTGTATATTTCTGCATGTAGGATGGGTTATAAATTACTAGCTGCCTAATGGTTTGATTTGATTTGCCAGTATTAAAAAAAATACTGAGGAGGCTACATTAACAGGTAGAACTAGAATACCTCCACTTTAGACATTTTCATCCAATGTCCCACAAAGGCATTAGAGAGAAATGAAGAAAGATCACAGTACTTAGTAGCCGGTACTCAGATGTGTCTAAGGCTTCTTAAATACAGCCAGAACACCAGACTGCCTCAAAATTTTTCAATTCAATGAAGGTTAAAAGTATTACAATCCAAACCTTCCATATTATTAGGCTTTACGCTCCTTGAGGGCTGAAACTAAGTCTTCCATGTATGCCTGTCTCTATAGGCCCACCCACCAAGTAGGTACTGTAATACCTGTTGAGTGGGTGGATTCCAAGGTCTGTGCAGAAGCTATTTCTGAAGTACCTCTCAGGCAAGATGATTAGAAATTGTATTTTTCCCACACATCCTGGCTCTTCATGCTTCACTGAAAACAATGCAGATTAAACTGGCTTCATAAAAAATATATATCCTATCTAATTCTCAGAAAGCCATTTTCCACTAATGGCTTCTTTGGGTTCTTTCGAGATTGTGAAACTTGATCAGCTAACATCTCCAACAGAAGACATACTATCAAGGTAACTGCCACAACTTTGCCTCCAAAAATATATGTAAGTTATGACTTGTGTAGGGTTTGACTATCAAAGCATGCCTAAAGCAGGATCGACAGATTAAAATGCTATTGTAGAAAGTTAGCCTGAAGAAGGACCGCACACTGGCCAGCGTATGTAAACTGAAGCTGTGTAAGAACTGAAGTCACCTAGCACTGGTCAGTAATGTGGGGAAAAAAGTTCTCATGGAGCCAATTTTGAAAGATTAAACATAGTAGGGCTTTTGCACACTCTTACATCTAAAGCCTGAGAAAGAGAGAAAGACACAAGCTGATGGATATTAAGTGGAAAATCTCACATAAAGGGATATCTTTAGTTAAGTCTTCATTTTTTGTAGAAAAGAAAAAGCAGATTAACTCCTTTACATTTTCTTCATACAACTCTGTCTTCACTGTATAGTGACACCTACCAAGAAGTGACAAGAGTCTTGAAATACCTACTCAAAGTTAAGGATGGCTTAAAAGAGGGAGAATAGAGAAGAGAATGATTCCAGTTTTAATTTCACTTAAATTGTGACTTCAGCCATCTCTGATCACACAGAGGTCTCTGCTTTCTCTTACGAGCAACAGAAAGACCTCCTCGTGCAGAAGTTATAAGTAAAAATGAAAGCGCTCCGTAAGGTGCTCTGAAGACAAAGACTCCTTTGCCCTCAGAGTAGATCACCAAATAGAAGAGAAAATGTGCAGTGAAAAATAAGTGCTTTTATAGCCAAATAGATCTTGGTAAATAGCAGGCGTATAGAGCAGTGTAGCCAGAGAATGACCCAAGGCATAAAGGATCAGATTTGTACACTGAAGTATGAAAAACCCAGCTGAGCCATAATAAAGATTTCTGTAGTACACTGACAGCCCTGGAATTGAGTTGGGGGCAGATTCTGAAGCCTGTAAATGTCAGGGAGGAACTTTTCCTGAGCAGAGTAGTGACGATCTAAATGTTGGGAAGTATTAGCTTACAGAAATGTATGAAAGACAGTTTTCCCACCATAACCTAGGTAAGGGCAGCTGTCAAAATCAGAGTGGCAGTAAAAAGCTTAATTTATATACTAACTATAAGTTTCCTGTTAGTCTATAACTAGAAGAAAATCTGCCTTCGAACAATGTTAGTTTAGATACCCAAGTCATCTTTGGCCTTCTATACAGTTATGAAAATACAATGATCCTCTCTTCTTCTGTGTGTACCCTAAATACTGTACACAGAGAAATTTAGGACTTTGCTAAAAGATGATAAATGCAAAGTATGAGACCATGTTTAATAAATTTTCTTATACATCATTTTTAAAGGTTACTACTTGACAGAATAAGTATGCTTTATAGTTTTCAGATGTAACCTTCTCCCACAAGGTAAACATTGTGCAAAGGCCCCTGTGCTTCTGGATGAGACATTTCTCCGAGTGTAAAGTCTTTCTTTCCCCACCTGATAAACCTATCTTAGAAAACATTAGTGCCCCTGAAATCCTAGCAGAAGCCTAGACAGCCAGTGACATATGCATTTTCATTGCACTCTGCATTCACTTACCATACATCTAAATAATGATCATATAAAGGGCTACCTGCCTTGCAGAACTACAGCATCTAGGACAAGACTCCCTCTGGTTTTAACACTGTTTCATCATTTAGCAAAGCTTAAGGGCACACACTAGGCACTCAAAATGCTTGCAGAATTAAGTATTTAATTACTCACAGATAGTCCTTGTCAAAAACTGTATAACTACGATTATATAGAATTAGAAAAACCAAAACAACTCAGAATTAAACACTTCTTTGAAAGTTCTACATTTGTAAAATGCCCATCGCTTGGAGTGGGGAGGAAACGCACATATGATGGACAGGGGTTACTGTCAAAGTTAAAAATCTTAATTGTATATAAAACCAGCACATTGTACCCCATGATTGCATTAAATAATTAATTAAATCTTCCCTACAAATCTGGAGCCTGATTGCTGGCTTTGCTACAGTTCCACGTAAGATAATAAGGTTCTCAGGAGATAAGAGTCTTGAACGTTAAATAATTTTTACTAAATCTCTAATGTATTTTTAAAAAATCATTCCTTAGCCATCCAAGGAAAAATTCCTAAGAAATAATCTTCCTCTTTAACAAAGGACAAGATACTGTATTTCAACAATTCCCCTTCAAACACCTGTTTTAAATTTAAAACAAAATCTTTAAGTCATGCCTATATCACAAATAAACCATACAATATCCCAGAGTTAACGTTTGGGGGCCTGGTTTGACCCAGTCGTCAGGGATCTAATGTCTAAGCACACGTACACATTCAGACACAGGTACACACAAAAGAGTTATGAAACCAATTCACTTTCTTTCAAGGGTAGCCTGTCTTTGTAACCCTCAATCAATTGAAACTGTGTGCCAGTTATTTTTTAAAAAGCAGTAACAGGAAACATTTTGGATTGCCTATGGCATTGAAGAGGCTGAGATGGAAATTCGTGTGAGACACATCTGATAAAGGAGGAGTGGGGGAGGGTAATACAAAGTGTTATTAAAAGCCCTCCCTACAGAGCCAAAGAAGTTTTACCTACATACATTTTTGTGGACTTGACATAAGTTATGCAACTATGAAAAATGTATTCAATACATTAGGGGATAACCCCTGAAACATTACAGAGTATTTTATGACTTTAAATCTACCACGGCATTTCTCTCTCTACAATTAGACATTAGAGAATAACCACAGAGAAAGGGTTTTTTTTTTTAAAGGAACTGATTTGCAAGACTAATAGTTTCATTCAAAGACAATCATTCATTCTTCAAGTATCTGTTAGACACCTGCGCTATATATTCCCCCAAACAGCTTTAACAAAAAATAATTACTATATTCCTAAAGCCCTTTGTGTGACAGTTGGTAAGATTCTATAAGAAAAAGGATCTTTAAGGAAAACATGGACAACTGTCACTGTACACAACAAAGAGACTGTGTCATCACCGTTTTTCAGAACTCCTGCAGAAATTTAAAGAGGGGCCAATAGGGAGGGGGCAACCATCTTCATCTTTGTTCCAAGACAAAGTGTTCTCCTGCTTCAGATCTGTGCAAGCACCTTGAGAATCCTGTCCTGAGGTATTTAATTACATTGAATGATCTGGCACCAGGCCCTTTCCCTGGGTTTCCCTGATTGATAGCATCAATAACATTCACTGGCTGTAATTAAACCGCCAAATAGTATCACCTTTGCCACTTGGTAAATCAATGTTCTTTAATACTCAAAGAACAAAGTACAAAGGCGAGAGGGGTATTTTTACCCCTCACCTTCACAGCTCATTTGACTTTGTGCACCAGGATGGTTTGCAGACAATGCATATTTCACAATTCCCCCAAGACATCACTTAATGAAGAACGCTAAGACAAATCCTTGGTTTCCTAGTAGTAATCCATTCTTGCAAATCTGAGCCAGACGAAAACATTTCAAGTCTTCTGGCAAGAGTATACACTGCTTTCAGGTACCTTTGGGGACAAAAAATTAAGGCTGCATAGAATAAATGGGTTTTTTTCTTTTAAAAAAAATTAGTGGCTGGACATGATGGCTCACGCCTATAATCCTAAGTACTCTAGAAGGCCAAGACAGATGGAATGCTTCACATCAGGAGTTTGAGACCAGCCTAAACAAGAGGGAGACCCCATCTCTACTAAAAACAGAAAAATTAGCTAGGCTAGGTGGCAAGTAGCTGGCCACCTGTAGTCCCAGCTATACAGGAGGCTGAAGCAAGAGGACCACTTAAGTCCAAGAGTTTGAGGATGCTGTGAGCTATGATATCACAGTTTCACTCTTTTGATCCAGACTAAAGTACTATCTCCAAAAATTCAGTATGGAATGTGTGGGAGTTCTGATAATAAAGCAAATTCTCATTTTTTCAAACCCTGGTTAGAAAGTTCAAGTCTGAAGATACTGGAGGATGGGCCCTAAAGAAACATACTCTCAGCATCAAATAATAAATTATGCTAATGTACTCAGTAATGCTAAAGTATTTAATGATATAAAAATGCTCTGAAAATGTACAAATTGTGTGTGAGAGAGAACATATATTATTTCTTAGGTAAATCCAGCATTATATTCATTAAAAACATATTGGTTAATCCCAACTACTCAAGAAATCTTGATATAATCCACAGATGAAAATCATGTTATTTACAAGGAGATTTGTATTGAAACAAGTGCCAGAGACCTACCCAAGTGCAAATTATTAAGATTCACTACACAGCAGTTTTAAGGTCAGGTCATTGCCTGCTTAAGAATCACTTTGGTGGCTGTGAAATACAATTTCCTTCGCCTCACTGGGCAGATAATCAGATACAGTAAGTCTTAGTTGGGGTCTAGAAATCTGCATTTTTATCAACCACTCCACCTCAGCGACTCTGATGAACAATAAAGTTTTGGCAATCTCTTGTGTAAAAGGATTTAAAATAAGTAATCCTCAAACTCTGGGGTGATTAGGGTTTCCTGGAAAGCTCATAAAAATCTCTTTGCCATCCACTGATGTTAGTTTCTGAATGAGATAATTGCCTATGTCACTTGACAGCAATGCATTTAGAAACATAAATCAACAAATGCAAAAATGTAGACATAAAATAAAGTCCATAAAAACCATCTGAAGATATTTCCAAGGAAATCAAACTGGCTGGATGTGGCTCAGCTGGATTGGGGAACCCAAAGCCTGGGGGGGGTCTCTGCAAAAAAAGGCTGCTGTGATTGATTCTTACGAAGTCGGAGCCACTATCAATGACTTCTCTTCTAAGATCTTTCTAGGAGTATGAAAAGGGTTATCACTTGTTTGTGGCAGGCAAAGACAGCCAAATTTACTAAACACAGACCTTTAACAAAACTGACAACTAAAGTTTTTTCTGACGCCTCAGTTTCCAGGACTATTTCGAGCTCTTCCTGAAGCTCACCTGAGGGCCATTTCAAGACTCATTAGCAACCACAGAACTCGGGCAGGAAGGATTAGCCTTCTCATCCCCATGGGTGGATGTAACCTTACACTAATGATCAAAACCCAAAGCACATTAGCATGATTTACTGCTTCCCCTCCCCCAAATCCACTTCTGCGTAACACTAAGTTAACTACAGTAAATGTTAAAATAGCCAACACAATTAAACCTGAGAAACATACGTTGTGACTGCTTTCTTCAGAGCAAAGGTAGCTTTTTCTTAATTCTTCCCCAAATTAAATTGCTAAAATACAATTTTAACATAGGAAAACAAGATGGCAAAACAAAAGATTTGGTTTTTTTTTTTTTTTGAGACTTACTTTGTCACCCTCTGTAGAGTGCCATATTGTCGCAGCCCACAATAACCTCAAACTCTTGGGCTCAAGTGAACCTCTTGCCTCAGCCTCCCAAGTAGCTGGGACTACACAGGCACCTGCCACAACACCCGGCTATTTTAGAGATGGAGTCTTACTCTTGCTCAGGCTGAGTCTACCCACTTCGGCCTCCCAGGGTGACAACTGATTATTCTTAATCTTTGCTTCCCATTTTAAGAAACAAGTCAGCACACGTATTTTCTGATTCCATATGTCAAGAGAACACATGAAAGCATTTAATAACCATGTAGATTGGGACCATCTCCATTATTTTATAAATGAGAAAATGTGACCAAGAAGGGAAGAACAGAACACAAATCCAGGACTTAGGATTCCAAGTCCTACGGCAGCCTTCCAGGGGGTTCTTCACAGAGTGGAGGGAGAGGAGGCAAACAAGGATCCGATTTCCTATTTCTAAAATACGGGGAGCCCTAACTCTGCTTGCCCATAGGAAACTTCTTGAAATAAAACCTCCGCAAGCAATTCTGATGCAGCGCTTATGGTTGAGACTCATCTTAAAGGCACTGATAGAAAAGCCTAGAAGTTGGAGTAAAAGAAAAAGAATTGCACCTGTAGAGTGCAATTCTAAAAGAGTTTGTACAAATTTAAAAAGATAACCAACATCAGAGAAGTTTCTCTTCAAGATGTGAAGAAAAGGGAACACTTCTACACTGCTGGTGGGAATGCAAACTAATACATTCCTTTTGGAAAGATGTTTGAAGAACACTTAGGGATCTGAAAATAGAACTGCCATTGGATCCTATAATTCCTCTACTACGTATATATCCAGAAGACCAAAAATCACATTATAACAAAGATATTTGTACCAGAATGTTATTATTGCAGCCCAATTCATAATTGTTAAGTCATGGAAGAAACCCAATTCGTGCCCATCGACCCATGAATGGATTAATAAACTGTGGTATATGTATACCATGGAATATTATGCAGCCTTAAAAAAGATGGAGATTTTACCTCTTTCATATTTACATGGATGGAGCTGGAACACATTCTTCTTA